>CM053567.1:189086635-189113400 GCA_028646485.1 Cryptoprocta ferox
CTGATGCCTGCCCTGAATCGGACTCTAAAATGTAATTCCCAGATAGGGAACGTGATCAGACCCTCCCCCCTCCCCTCCCTCCTCCCCCCCCCCCGCTTCTGCCCAGGGGAGGGGCTTCTCTGTAAGGACAGACCTTCTTCATTTAAAGCCTGCAGACAACACCAAGAGGTGGGTGTCCCCACTTCTGTCCGGGTCCTAGTCCTGCCCCGCCCCGCAGGGCCAGCTCAGGGTCTCCTGCCCTGCCCGCTCCTGGGGGCTGTCCCTAGTGGGGGACATGGATGCCACAAGCAGCCATTCTCCGGGCTCAGGGTACCCACGCCCAAGCTCGGGGCCCACAGCCCCCTTGGGCCTCAGTTTCTCACATGCACCTGCTAACAGGTCGTGCAAGTGACAGCAAGGAGCACGGGAGGGAACCTGAACGCCCACGAGGGGCTGAGGCGGGGCAGCGCCCTCCCCTCCTCTGGCAGTTAAGCGGCACTAGCGGCCCCTCTGCTCCCCGCAGCTCACTGGGGAGCCCACCCCCACCCTGAGGCTGTGAGAAGATTGACATCTATTTCATCCATGTAGCTGAAAAGTCGGTTCGCGGAGGGAGGAGGCCCCCCCTTCCCCAATGCCAACGGGAGAGACGGCAAGGGGACCCCAGATGGCGACCCTCCCCTGGCACCGCTTTGTATGGGGGGGGCAGGCGCCAGGAGGAAGTGAGCTGCCCAGCCTGGGGGTGGGGCGGGGGGTGCACCCAGCAGCGCCCTCCTGAGCCTTCTCCTGAGGGGGGGGGTCCAAGTCACCGACCTCTGCAGAAAGAAAAGGAAGAGCTGGCCCGATGTGAGTGGGGGTCGGGGGCAGAGCACCCCCTGCAGCGGGCTCCGCACCCCCCCCCGCCCCCGCTCCCGCACTTCCAGTCCCAGGCGCCCCCACCTCTCGGCGCAGAAAGTCAAACCGGCAGCAGGGGCCCTCTCGACTCCCCTCAGGCTCCAGCAGCCCCCAGTTCCTCAGCCCTGCGCTTGCCCTGCTCGGTCCCTGCCTGTCATTAAATTCCAGAACGTCTGCTGCCTCTCACTTCCTGCCACTCTGCCAGTGCTGCAGCCCAGTGGGCCTGCAGATGCTGAGTCCTGGTGCAGGGGGAGACCCGCCCAGCGGGGCCCAGAGCCCCCAGCACCCTGGGGACGCTGGGCTTCCAACGTCCCAGCTCCGGGGCCCCTGCTGAGACCAGCTGTCCTAGGAAATCTCTCTCCTGGGTCTAGTGCACCGTGGGGGCTCTCCCCAAAACTTCTCCCTCCATCCCCCCTCCCACTCTCCCTTCCCCTCTCCCTCTCTCCCTCCTTCCCTCTAACTCCCTCCCTCCCTGCCTCCCTCCCTCCTCCCTGTGTGAGGTGTAAGGCTCTAGTGTGGACAGGGCAGAAAGGTCTGCAGACACGAAATGCAAAGGGGGAGAAGTGTGCAGGGCCACTGCCCCTTGCGGACACGTAGTCCTGGGGCCCGGCCCAGGTTTGTCCCGGCTTTGCCAGGAGGGAGCAGAGGTCCTGAGAGGTGGTGGCATTCACCCACGGCCACCCCCTGAAGGTGGCAGAGTCTCGATTTGCCCCGGGGGACCCTGAGAGCCATCCCTTGAGGGAAAGGAAGTCTCGGAGGCCAAGAGGACAGGGCCTTCCCTGAGCCTACCGTCCACCAAAGCGGGAGGGAGGAGCCCTCCTCACGCAGGTGCCATCTGTCCCTGTCCCCATTGTCCAGGGCAGGATGTTCAGGAGAAGGGGCTCAGAGAGGCCCAGACAGGACCGGGAGCCCAGAGGTGGGGGGTTATCTGGGCGCATGTAACCGGCTTAGCCTGCGCAGCCCCGAGTTCGAGTTTGCACTCAATTCCACACCCATCCACTCGCTGAAGCAGGGCTAATGGGAGAGCCAGCACCCCCCCCCCGCCCCGCCCCGGCCCAGGCGTCCCAGCCCCTCTCCCTGGGGCCTGTGCAGGGGGTCCTGTTCTAGCACCTGACCTGCTTCCCAGGGCTGTGCCCAGCGCCAGAGGTGGGCCATGGCCCCGCACCCCCTGCCCCTTCCCAGTCCCCACCTGCCCGGCTGCCCGGGACAGCGGGACAGCATGGGAAGAGTCAAGCTTGCTCTGCTTTGAAGGTGAATTTGCTGCATTTTTGGGCAGAACCTGGCCTCAGTGGGTTTGTCTCCCGGCATCAGCTGTCCCTGGGGTTACGAGGTTTGACCTCAATAGTGGACCCCAAATCAGGCACACCTTCCACTGTGCTTACTGCTGTGTTGCTGAGCGACTCGAACCTCAGTTTTCCTATCTAGAGAATGGGAACAACAATGATCCTGGCCTCACAGGGCTGCTGCAGGGCCCGAGTGACCCACCACCCCGCGGCCCAGGGGAGGCTGTGGTCAGCTGCGGGGCGAGGCCGCCAGCCAAGGTCCTGTGGCATCTCCCTGTACGCATGCGTGCGGCGTTGGCAGTCAGGGCTTCGGCTTTGAGGGAAGGCCCTGCGGACCCTGCATTTCGCAGTCTGCCTCTCGACCTGCCTCCCACAGCCTGGCAGTCACCGCGTGTCCCGTTCCTCCCCGACCAGCTGCGCACAGTGACACACAAGTGAATCTTGTGCCTCCTCTACTCTACCCGGCCCCACCCCCAGCATGGCCTCAGGATCGCATCACCCTGGCCCAGCTCAAATGCCTCCCCCTCCCGCCCTGACACCTTCCCGGCCCTCACCCCCAATACCGTGTGCCTACTGCCTCCCCCCCCCAACCCTCAGGGCAGCCCGGCTTTAGTCACTGCCCACCCTCCAGGCCTAGAACCTTGCTAGGCACAAGGAAGATGCTCAACAAATATTTGCTGACTGCAACGGTGGGTCCCAGTTGGTGCCACATGTTTGCCAGCAAGCCAGTGTCCTTAGTGGGAAACAGAGGAGACCCAGGGAACACAGGGAAGGAGGGACGGTGGGAGGGTGCAGTCAGCCTTGGACTAACCTTCCGAGTGCACGGCACCCCTCCAGGCAGCCCTCCCAGCCTGCAAGCTACTTCCGCCTGGCTCTTCCTGGGAAGCCTTCGGCCTCAGGTGGGGATGCCTCTTTCGGTCCCAGGCCCTCCTGGGGCTGCGGGGAGGTGGGGTGTAGGGGGGAAGCGAGAAACCCAGCGAGTCCCTGCGCGGGCACCGAAGACCCCCGGGTTATGCCCAGGAGTTCCTGTTAACCCCATTTCACGGAGGTCAAGACGGAGACTCCGCACGCGGAGCGCAGGGTCACCCCTCAAACACAGGCGCCCGCAGAAGGCGCGACCCAGGCGCGACCCGAAAGCACGCCCTCCGCCGACACCGCACGGGCGGGAGGGAAGCAGGCTCAGCAGGCCCCACGCCGGGCTCCTGTCGCGTCGCGCCCGCCGCCCGCCCGCGCAGGGGCCGGGACTTCCGAGGGCGGCGGGGCGGGGGGAGGTTGCTAACTGCGCGAATCCGCGAATCCGCGAATCCGCGAACCCTCCGTCTGCCCAGCCTGCGGCCTTTGCGCATGTTTTAAGCAGGGTCCGGCGCCTCCGCCCGCGGCCTCTGGGTTTCTTTGTTGGTTTCCCTGGACTTCGGTGCGCTCTCTCCAGGGAGGCCCCCTAGGGCGGCGCCCCACTCCTGATGCTGTTGGGGGCATCAGGCAGCTTGGGTCTGGTGGCGGATAACTCCCCTCAACCCCGTAGGTCGGCACCTCCCTCCAGAAAAGTCTCCTCCAATTCTTTCCAGCGGAGGTGAGGCGGCGGAGCCCGGCACTTTGCTGGCTGGGCGCATTCGGGGGAACGCAGTCCGGTGCCTGCGCGCAGCGGGGACGCACCGTGCTGGCAAGTTCCCGGGGCGCCCAGCACCTGTCCCGGGGCGCCCCGCACCTGTGCCGGGGTGGGAATTAGGGTCCGACGGCCCAGCGCTGGCTCCGCGCAGGCACCAAGCGGGAAGGGCAGGCCCGGGACTGCGCCATGAGGCCAGGCGCGCGGCTGGGTGTCGGGGTGAGCCTCGAGCCTCTAGCGTTTAGGGGAGAAACCGCCCCAGGAAATGACCTCCTGCGCCAGCCTCCAGATTGCCCCCCTCTGCCCCCTTCCCGGCCCCTGGGGGCCGCTGCCGCCCCCCTCCCCCCCAGCCTTTTGCGCCTTCTGAGCAGGATTCTGGCCCTGCTGCCCCAGGACGGGGTGCTCCCGCTTGGTCTCGGCCTTTGCTGGAGGCCCAGCGGCGCTCTCGGGGCATCCGGCATTAGCATCTCTCCCTTACCTTCGCCCCCCTGCCCCGTGGCCACTCTGCCAGGGGCCGCCTTGGGTGTCCATTCCCAGATGGAGAAACTGAGTCTTAGCAGAGGGGAGAAAGAGGCCGAGCGGCGGCCAGCGAGCCTCCAAGCGCAGACTGAGCTCCCGCCTCGGTTTCCCCTGGGAGACCTCAGGGAGCGATACTGTCTTGAACGTGCTGCAAGGACCTGTCGCCTGCAGACCCCAGCCGAGGCTCGGGGGCCAGCGCGGCATAGGCCGCCCCCAGGCCTGGGGAGCGGGGAGCCCCGTGCCCTCGGCGCCCACCCGCTCTGGCCCGCAGCGACCTGCAACCGCGCCCCTGCCCCTTCCGCGTCGCCGAAGTATCAGCAGCAGGAACGCAGACCCACCTTCAGGCCCCTGCGCCCCGCCTTCGCCCTCGGTCGCGGCGGTCACCGCGGCTCTCCCAGGCGGCACCTGGATGGCGGTTCTGGGAGCTTCCGCACCGGCTCCGGGCCTGGATCCGCGGCTGCCGCCTCCGCCCCGCACCCGCCGCCGGGGTTGTCCGGGACTTACCCAGGCCGCGCCCAGGCCCTGCACTGCTGCCTTCGGCGCCCCCCACTCTGCGCTGCTCACCCCCGCCCCCCACCCATCCCAGACTCAGGCGTCCGTCTGCTCCCGCGGTGGCCGCCCCTCCCCCAGCAGGACTCCCGGGGAGCTGGGGACGCGGCCACTCTCCCCGCGCAGCCCCGCCCCCCGCCTCTGCTTGTTTAACCTTCTTGCCCAGTCTTGACCCCCTGCCGCGCCAGGGGCTGCCTGCGGCTTAGGCGTGGGAGGGGGGGAAGGGGGACGTGGCAGGCCTCGTCGGGCTGTGAGGAACGGAGACCCTCTGCCCATCCATCCTGCCTGGGTGGCTGGAGCACCGAGCGGGAGGCCCCGGTGCCCCAGGCCCTGGGGACTGAGGCTCCTCTTCTCCAGGCCTCTGTGGCCACGCGATTCTGGGACAAAATGCAGACCCCTTGTCCAAAAATTAATAAGCACCCTGATGTTCCAGGCAGTGACAGGGAAGAAGGGCAGAGCCTTGTGACTGTCTGGGTCCCCAGAAGGCCGGGAAGTCAGCCCTGCTTCAGGCCCTGGGCCTGAGCCCTGAGCTCCCCCCAAGGTCCTCTCCCAGGCCTCTCACTCCCAAACCAAGTGCTCTGTCCTGGGACTGACTGCTGTCCCCCCAGGTGGCCTGTGGGCTGCCGTCTGCACTGGGGACTCTAGAGGAGGGCCAGCTGGGCCAGTGACAGGGACGCTGGGCACCTGCAGAGCCTCCCAGATGCCTGTGTGTGGCCAGGCTCCCCAGGCCTCCCCTCAATGCCCCCCCCCCACCTCCTGTCCTTTCCCGCCTTCCCTTTGGCTCTGAGGTCACAGGCCTGTGGCCCCTGCCAAGCTGCCCTGGGTCCCTCCCAGCAGGGCTGAGCCTATGCCAACCTTCCCAGGTCCCAGGGGTGACCGTGCAGCTGAGCGCAGGCTAGGAGGTGTGGGTTTAGGGGACAACCCACTGGGCATGAGAGGTGGGGCACTGGGCAGCGCTGGGGGCCGGGAGGCTGCAGGCCATGGCCAGTCCTAGAGCCCCCCCCCCCACAGCCCCAGGTCCAGCCTGCTTGCCCGAGACCTGCAGGACTGTGGGCTGTAGAAGGGTGCCCTGGCGGGGTCTGGCAACCCAACTTCAAGGGCAGATTCACTGTGGACACGGAGGCGAGGCTTACATACCAAGGGCTGCTAACCACGGGGGCCACCCAGGCCTCAGGGAGCCCAAACCAGGTGTTCCCAGGACATACGGTTTGTTTAAAACAAACAAACAAAAACAAGGGGCGCCTGGGTGGCTCAGTCAGTTAAGCTTCCGACTTCTAAGCTTCCGACTTCAGCTCAGGTCATGATCGCACGGTTCCTGAGTTTGAGCCCTACGTGGGGCTCTATGCTGACAGCTCAGAGCCTGGAACCTGCTTCAATTCTGTGTCTCCCTCTCTCTCTCTCTGATCTCCCCCCTGCTTGTGTCCTCTCTCTCCCTCTCAAAAATAAATAAATAAACATTAAATATTAAAAAACAACAGTGTTATGTCCCTCTATTTTTCCAATGTGGTTTTTTAATTTTTCATGTGATTACATGAGCTTTAGGGCCACCGGAGTCCAGCACACCTGTGGGTTTCTGGGTTCCTCTCTCCGTGCTGGGAGTTCGCCTCTCGGGACAATGACGGAGACCACGTGGCCTCCAGGTGTGGCTTGCTGGGAGGGCCTGGGGCACAGGAAGCCTGCACTCAGCCCCACTGGGGGACCAGGAACGGAGTAATGGCCCAGACCTCTCGATGGTGCTGGGTGCTGGTTGTGCTCAGGCCTGATGCTGTGGACTCAGGGACCCCGTGGGTCCCGGGACACCGAGGGACCCAGGCAGCCTCTGCAGAGATCCACAGCCAGGCTCCGTCACCCACCCACCGGGGCAGACGCATCAACTTCTCTCTGCGGATGACCTGCCTCAAAGGCAGGAGAAACCTGGGGGCAGGGGGTGGCCGACACCTGAATGTGCCCTGACGTGAGCCACAGAGCCGGTAAGGGTGCCCACAGGGTGCACTGCTCTAGGGACTTCTCTTCTCTCATCTGGGACCCACTGCACGCAGACAGGGAAGGGACCCAGCCCCAGCTCAGCTGGTGAAACCTGGGGCGGGGGGGTTGGTTCCTGGGGGTTCCAGGAACTTAGGGATCTCTGATGGGTGTGTGTCAGGGGCCTGAGCGCCTTCCTAGCTCAGCCTTCCTGGGTCCTAGAGTCCAAGGTCCAGCCCGGTGGTCCAACCCCGGCCTCCAAAACAGCTGAGTCCCCACCTGTGAGTCCCCACCCGTGGCCAGACCCTGACTTGGCTTCCCTGGCCCCCAGCTGGGCTGCGGGAGATTGGAAAGTACGTGGGTCCCAGCCTGGACCCAGCCAGAGCCACACCGACCCAGGGCCCTCCGCCCCCGACCTTGCACCTGACTTTGGAAATTCAGTTCCCATGGGAGGAGGCAGCGCTCAAGATAAATCGCCCTTTCCTGACTCCACACAGGGAGGGGGAGGGGGCCGTCGAGGGGGATTTTTCTACAAACCTGGTGACTGCGTTCTCTCAGCAGCCTGGTGGGATAAGGGGCCACCTTGCTTGTTGCTGATTGATCAGGAAATGGAGGCACAGAGAGGTCAGGGAAGTCACGAAGGCCGCACAGCAGCAGGAAGAAGGGGATTTGAACCCGGGACACCGACTGCCTGGTGCCGCCCAGCCTCTGCACATGCGGGCATGGCCACACTCGCGGCATCAGGGATTGACCGCCCTGAGCTCCGAGGTGCTGGGCAGAAAGCCCCCCCAGAAGATGTGACTACACATCCATTTCCTTCGAGCTCCGATTGATTTCACTTCAAGAGCTCCTGCATTATGCAAGACAAGGGGCTCGAAGGGCAGCAGATTTAAATGGAAATAAGTCCGGGAAAAACAAGTCACCACGGCCCCAGTTCAATGCACTGAAAAGCACGTGCAAGCTCGGAGTCAGGGCGGAACAGGACGGATTTAACGAGAACTCGGCAGAGCTGTTAACCCTTCTCCCAGGGTCTGCGCTTGGGAAGATGTTTCTAGAATCGCTGGGTCCCCGTGAGATCACTTCCCGTTCTGCATGCACGCGGGCGTTACCAGGGAAACCTGGAGGGTTTCAAAACTCCCCCCACGAAGGAGTCTGGATTTTTTCAACTGAGCACTTTTTTGGGAGGGTTCACGCAGAAGGAATCCCGGGCAGCAATTTCCCAACAGCCCCGTGTTCCCCGCCAAACGCTACACACGCGTCCTCCCTCCCTGCTTCCAGGGCTCTTCACTGCGCGCCTGGGGTGCGCCAATCATCAGTGTCCTTTCTGGAAAAGCAGAGGGTGAGCAGCCAAGGCCCTTCCTGAGTGGGAGTCGGGCCTCTAGATCACACATCCCTGATGTCTTCATTTCAGAAAGGCAGAAACCAAGGCCTGGAGTGGCGAGGTGATTTTCCCAAGGTCGCTCTGCGCATGGGGCCCTTAACCTGCACCAGGCCTTGCCCGCCAGGCCCTCCCCTCCGTCTCCTCCTGCAAGCCCCTCCCTGCAGGTCCAGGAGGGGTTAAGCCCACCCACACCTCTGTGTTTTTGCCCCCGGGACCCTCTCTCCACCTAGCCTGTGCTGCTCGCCCCCCAGGAAGCCAACGCCTTGTTAGAAATACCTCTCGCCCTCCGCTCCCTTGGGCAAAGTCAGCCTCCCTTGCTCTGTCCCGTCGTGGTCTTTGTCCTGAGGGTGCCCTCAAGTCCCCGCTGCCCACCCCCCACCATGGCACCAGGCACAAGCCAGCTCTTCTCAGTGCAGGCTGACCAAGTGCATGGATGAAAAGCCTTTGGAGCAGGAAGGGACAGGTGACCTACAATAAGGAAGAGGAGGGGCGTCTGGTGAGTTGGGGATGGGGATTCTCAGAGGGGCACCTGGGTCTCAGGATGAGATGGCCCTGAGAAGGTGGCTGGGGTCCCTGAGGCAAGCAGGTGGGCAGTAGGAAGCCAGAAGGGTGACATTCCCCCCAGTCCACATCATCCCGACCCGTGGTTTTAATCAGATTCTGGCACTTTCCAGCACCCCTTAGGATTGAAAGCACTTGGGTCTGCATCTGCTGATCAAACACGGGAAGAAACCTAGAAAAAGAAAAGCATCCATATTGTTGTCAGAGCATATTTTTGGCTCTAGATTTGAGATTAGCATAATAGTTGTCTGCAGCTAACAACAGTAAATTTCTCCTGTCTGGAAACGCGTTAATGATATTTAAGGGAAAGGATCTTTTGATGGAGGTAAACCCTGCACAAAGGGTAAGTTTGCTCAGAGTGATTTTATTTTCATATGTTTGTTTTTCTTTTTGGAGGAAGCAGAGACACCCGGGTACTGTTTATCATCATCTTTTGTGTTTTAAAAAGATGTGCTCCCCCATCTCCGGAGCCACGGAATTGTGGGGGGCATGTAGAGCCAGCTTTCTGGGGGCTCTGGCTCTCTGTCATCATGCACCCCGAAAACCTGGGGAGGGATCGATGAGCCCACTCTGCAGCGGTGAGGACTGGGCTGGAGGTGGAGCCGCTGTGGAGCCCCGAATCCCGAAGCCCTAGGGGGAGGGGACCCGGGTCCTGCCTCTGGGCTGCGCTCCCTGAGCCCTGAGTGTGGCCCGTCTTGGCCCTGCTGGGCCACCCGGCAGCTGTCCAAGGCTGGCAGGCCGAGCGAGAGCCCGCGCTTCCTTGCAATGAAAGGTGTCCTTGGCCTCTCGCCTGAAAGCACGGTCTCTAGGAAACCTCGCCCTGTCCCCTGTCAGCTCTTGTTCAGAGATGTGGGAGGGGGAGGGCAGCCCAGGTCCTCCCGCCTTGTCCGAGACAGAGCCCTGGACTCGGAGGTGTCCCCCCACCGAGGGCCTCAGCTTGCGGGTGTCAGAGCCCCCAGCACAGCACCACAGCACCGGGGATGGGCTATGTGGGAGAGAGTGTCACCCCCCTGCACGTGTGCCACCCGGGGTCTCCTCACAGTGGCCTCACAGCAAACACCTGCTGGGCTCCAGGATCAATGTTCGAGCTGAGCTGACCTGTCCCGTGGCCTCCAAATCCAGCTCCAAGTCTCCCAGACGCGCTCCGTGGAACGCGGGGTCCTGCAGGGCTCCTCGCGCAGTGACTACTCAGCTCTGGGAGACACCTAGGCTGGACACCCCCCTCCCAGAGACCTGGGATGAGCCACTGAGACCTCCGCAGGGAGGGCCTTCCCGGAAAGCGGGCTAAGCCAGCACTCCCCAGACTCCGGGGCACAGAGACCCCCTTCCCTGCTCACTTCTCAGGCAGGCTGCCCCGGGGCACAGACCAGTTCTTCCCACAGGGAGAACTTCATGGAAAGAACCTCTAACCCGGCATCATCGGAGACCTGGGAAGGTGGAAAAAGACCCTAAGAGGCCAGGAGACGGCCGCCGTGGGAAGGGGGTGCAGCCCCGGGGCTGGGACAAGGATGCAAAGAGGAAGGAGCGATTCAACCTCAGCAGCCAGGGGCGCCTGGGGACTCAGTCAGTTAAGCGTCTGGCTTCGGCTCAGGTCAGGATCTCATGGTTCGTGGGTTCGAGCCCCGCGTCGGGCTCTGTGCTGACAGCTCGGAGCCTGGAGCTGCTTCCGATTCTGTGTCTCCCTCTTTCTCTGCCCCTCCCCTGCTCATGCTCTGTCTCTGTAAAAATAAAAAAGAATAAAATAAACTCAGCAGGCAGACTGGGGGCCGCTGGTGTGGGACCCAGACCTCGGAGAGGGCGCACCCTTGAGACTGGCCCAGGGTGAGGGGGAGCCAAAAACTGGGCCCAGGGGCTTCAGGGGAGGAGCGTTGCCATGGCAACCTGCAAGGAGCAGACTGGAAGGGGTGGGACCCGCCCCTGGCCACGCCCCCAGCATTCCTGGAGGGCAGAGCCTGAGGGGACCCAGCTGGCCAGAGGTAAGGGGCACAGACCCCAGTGTCCCTGAGCTGATTGCAGAAGGGGGGCTTGGGGCTGAGGGACGGTGAGTGACCATCACGCTCCTGGGAACCAAGGGTCACAGAGCACGCCTTGGGGGGCAGCGAGGCACAGATTACTTAGAGGGGCTGATACAACCCGGATGTGCGTTCCCCAGGGGCAGGTGGTTGAAGCCTAACCCCCGTGGAGGTATCGGGGCCTTGGGGAGGCTGTGAGGTCGTGCAGGTGGAGTCCCCGCAAGGGGATTAGTGTCCTCATAAGAAGAGACCGCAGAGGTAACTCCTGTCTCCACTCCGAGCTTGTGGCAGGAGGCGGTGTCTGCTGGGATAACTGGAACCCAGAGTGTCCCGGCCCCGCATCACTTCCTGGCGCACTCTCCGTGCTTGGATCCGCCGTCCTCCCCTTGGGCGGCTCCCTCCTCGAGGAGCACTCTCGCCTGGAAAACCCCACCTCGAGCTCCCCTCGCCCCCCACCCGAAGCTGCTCCAGGACGCCTGCACTCACCTTTGTGCTCGGCACCCTGGGGCTGTTGTCACAGACGAGGTCTTTTCCCCCAGCCTGGGTCCTGCAGTCCCAAGTCAGGGGGCCACAGGACCCTTCCCCTTGCTTCTGGTGCACCCGGGCTCGTGGCCACGTCGGCCCCTCTCCGCCTCTGTCTTCCTGTGTTCCCCACGCCCTGTGTGTCTGTGTCCCAGTCCCCTTTCCTTTTCTCTCACTGGGACTCCGGCCGCCAGGAACAGGGCCCGCCTCCCTCCAGGGCACCCTCACCTGCAGATCTCCAACATGATCGGTTGCCCCTGCGAAGACCCTTTTTCCAAGTGAGGTCACGTTCGCAGTCCCAGGAGTCAGGCCGTGGGCCTGTCTATTTAGGGTGCCAGGGCGCCCCGCAGGAGCACAGAGGGACAGTGCGTGAGCCCCGGCTCCCAGGTCCTGTCTGCTATGAAGGCTCCCGCCTTCCTGCTAACGTGCCCACCCAGTCCTTCCTTAGAGCCTTGCACCTCCTCTGTGACAGATCCGTCCTCACCCATCTATCCGCTCATGCAGGGACTTCCTTCCCACATGACTCGGCCCAGTTCCCGGGCGGGACCCGCGGCTGCTGGCGTGAATCAGCAGCGGGACAGGCTGCGCTGCCCGGGGGAGTGCGTGTTCGCAAAGCATCGACTAGGACCGTGGCTGTGGCTGCTTTAGAGCGGAGCCGCACCCTCCCCTCCCCCACCTCCAGGCTGCCACCGCTCAGCTCCTCTTTGCTGTGATGGACCCATAATGCGTCAGGAGGGTTCCGTCAGCTTGGGGGGTGGGAGTGGCCGTCTGGGTGCACAACAGGTGGCCGTCCCACCGCTCCATCCATCCCGGGCTCCTGGACGGTGCCTCAGCCAGAGAAGGGAGGAGGGAGGGAGGCAGGGCTGGGCCAAGGGGCCTGACTGCCCTTGCTCACACCTGAGGGCAAATTTCAGACCCGGAAGCTTCTTCCGGTCCCAACTCCAAAAGGCTGATCTGCGGCCCTTTGGGCATTAACCGCCCCCCCACCACCCACCCCGGAGGCTGCTCGGGGAGGGGCCTCGCCTCCGTGGGGGACCAGTCTCTGGGGGACATTTGGAAACAAATGACCCGAAAGAGGGAAATCCCTGCCTTCCGAGGGCCTGAGGTTATCAATGGGACACGGTGCCCGGTCACGGAGCCGCGGGGCCGGGCTGGGGCGGTGTGGGCACAGAGGCCGGGCTGGGGACCCCGCCCCGCCCAGTGACCTCCCAGCAGGGGCTGCGAGGGTTCTGAGGGAGGGGCAGCTTCCTTTCCTTCAGGCCCCTGGCGGGGGCGCTGATGGATGGCTACCTAATCCGTCCTGAACGGAGCAGAGAGGACCCAGCGGCCCGTGAAGAGTCCTTATCCGCACCCCTCCTCCCCACCCTCTCCGGAGTTTGCTTTACAAATTAGAGAAGGGCACGGGGGTCACATCCGAGAAGCCAGCTTGGGGTCAGGGCAGCCCGTGGGAGCGGGCCGCGGGGCTCTGCTCCCGGTGGGCTGGCCCGGCCAGCTGGGCCCCGATGTTTGCAGAAGGAAAGGGAGAAAGACGGGGTTCATTGTGCCACAGGCACCGGCAGGGCGAGGCGACCCTCACCTTGGCATCTCATTTAACCTCACAACAGTCCTGAAGCCCTGAGAGCAGAGTGCATACCGGCCAGGGCTGGGGACGTAGACAGGGGCTGGGGGTGCAGACGGGCTGGGGGTGTAGACAGGGGCTGGGGGTGCAGACCAGGGCTAGGGGTGTAGACTGGGGCTGGGGGTGTAGACAGGAGCTGGGGGTGCAGACTGGGGCTGGGGGTGCAGACCAAGGCTGAGGGTGCAGACCAGGGCTAGGGGTGTAGACTGGCGCTGGAGGTAAAGACAGGGGCTGTAGACAGGGGCTGGGGGTGCAGACCAGGGCTAGGGGTGCAGTCTGGGGCTGGGGGTGTATACAGGGACTGGGGGTGCAGATTGGGGCTGGAGGCGTAGACAGGGGCTGGGGGTGTAGACTAGGGTGGGTGCACTGGTCAGGGCTGGGAGTGTAGACAGGGGCTGGGGGTGCAGACAGGGGCTGAGGGTGCAGATTGGGGCTGGAGGCGTAGACAGGGGCTGGGGGCGGGTCTTGCGAGGGCGGAGTGCACGCCCCTCTGACACTCCCAGTGCTGCCGCCTCAAGGACAGGAGGACCTGGGACAAGGAGCTTCCTGCTGGAAAGGCAAGCCCACCCGCCCTGGCATGCACTTCGCTTCCAGAGGTGGCCTAGCCACGGGGACGCCTTGGACTGTCAGAATATGGTGTGAGGACCTCGTAGGAGCTCTGAGGCCTCGTCCCTTCAGCTGGGACCCTCTCGGAGCCCAGGCTGGCACAGGAGGCGCCCTAGCCGGGCCTCTAGTGAGAGAGAAGCCACGCAGAGACCAAGGTGCGGCCACCATCAGCGTCACACTGCACCTGCGTGGGAGGCTGGACCACCCGCCCCTCCCCCCAGCCCCTGCCCTGCCCCAGGCTGCGCGTGCAGCCCCAGGGACCCCTGCAGAAGAGCCACCCACCTACGTCCACAGAACCAGGACCTAGTGAATGACCACGGTCTCAGCCACCACGGCTCAGGTGGTTTTCCTGCAGCAGTAAATTAGGAATAGACTTTACCCCTTGGTACCCAAGGCTAGGGAAGGTTGTCCCCTGTTCCGAGGGCTCAAGGAGCCCTTTGTACTGGAGGGAAGTGTCCTGGGTTGAATTTATAGATTGAGGTCCTAACCCCCAGGACCTCCGAACGTGACCTTCTTTGGAAACAGGGTCTTTGCAGATGTAATTAGTTAGGAGGAGGTCACACGGGGAGCGTGCTAATGCAATGTGACAGGTGTCCTTATACAAAGGGGAAACTGGGACACACACAGAAGAACACCACGTGAAGACGAAGGTAGCACCCCGCTAAGGGGATGCAGGGCGGAGGCGGACAGGGTCGCCCTCGTTGCCTCAGAGAGGACCTGCCCGCCAGCACCTTGACCCTGCACGGGGGGCCCCCAGATCACAGGACAGGAAACTTCTGTCTGAGCCACGCAGCTTGCGGAACTTAAAGGGAGGCCAGCGAAAGGCCCCGGCTCCCCGCTGGCCTCGCGGGGAGCCCCAGCTACGCGTGAGGGACGGTCCCTCGGCAACCGTAGGAGAGGACTTCACACCGCGGCACGATCGCGGAGGACTCACGTGGAGAACTGCCAACTGCCGGCATTGGAGGCATTGGAGGAATTACACCCTCACACGCACTGCTGAATTTCCAGCAAATTTGCCTGTGTGTTTACCCTCTCACTGGGCAATGCCAGGAATTTGCTCCAAAGATACACGGGCAGCGTTGCAAGGTGACTTCCGTCCCACGGCCATTGGTTCCAGGACACTCTGCCGGCGCCTCTGCTCTGGGGTTGGTGATGTTCCTCGTGAGTCGACTGAGGCTTTACATCCCCGGCGGGAAAATCACAGAAGAGGCTCTGTGTCGTCCTCGCTGAGTGTGACTGTGTGGTTCCCCGCCTGCTCTGTTCCATTCCCGGCGGCGGTCCCTTTGATCACCTGATTAAGGTGGGCCCGCCAGGCGTCTCCACCGCCAAGTCCTCCTCTGGTTTGGGAAATCAGTGAGTATTTTGTAGGGAGGGGCCCTGAGATGGCGGAAATGCCCCGTTCTCCGTCCAGCTCATGGTTAGCGGTTCCTTAATCTAGAAAAGCTGAGGCCGTGATGCCTATTGTATTCAGGAGGCTGTCATCTATCACGAGGAGACGCACTTCGTCGCGCAGATGATCCCAGCTCCGGCCGGCGGGGGCTCCTCCGTGGTGGTGGCCGTGCCCGTTGGTCACCTCTCCCGAGTGGAGCGCCTGCTTGCTCTCTAGCGCGGCCCCGGCTCCCCTGGCTCTTTCCCGCCGCAGTCCTGGATCGGACACGTTTCCCACCACCCCGGGAATGAGAAGCCAGGACTGGGGCGCTACTGCTCCAGGGCCTCTCGGTGGCCGGGGTGCGGCGGGCGGGATGTGGGTGCATCTCGCACGTGTGCACGCACACACACTCACACACGTGCGTCTACATGCCTTTCCGTGACCTGGATCCCAGGGAAACAAACTGGGACCAGTTTCCATGCGTGACGTTAGACCTGTGATCCCAGTTTGAATGCAGCCTTCAGGGTCAGCTCTTGTCTCTGCCTTTTCTCTGTATCTGCGAGTCCCTCCGGTGACCGCAGGACCCTGGGTTTTCCCCTCCTCAGCACATCTACTCATGTAACCATTGTCCTAATACAAGCAGCCTCCCTGCCCCCTACCGAACTCCGTCCGCACACCCCGCGCCGGGCCACCTCACGGCGGGTGCCGCTGCTCTCCCTTCGGGGCTCTGATAGCTGGCGCGGGCTGCCATGCGGCAGGTGGAGGGCCCCCCACCGTGCTGGGCGCTGCCGCACCGCACCCCTGCCCCTCCTCACCCCGTCAGCCCCTGACCCTGCCGCTCCTGTGGCCGTGACCTCCCACGCTGGGCCCCTGTCCCTGCTCAGGCCTGTCCCCACGGCAGTCCGCAGGCCAGCCCGGCTTCCGGAAATGGACCCCACCTCTTGGCCGGAGACGCTGCAAAATGCTGTGGCCGTGTTTCCGAGGCACAGCCCTGTGGCCAGCAGAGCCAGGCACCAGGGGAAATGAGGCACTTGAGGCAAACAGCAACCGAGAAAGACGGCAGCTGAGACCCCGAACCCCACCGGCCCTCACTCGGGGCGTCCGCGGGCCGCACTGCAGGGAGAGGGAGGAGTCCGGGGATGTGTGAGAAGCCAGGAGGGTGCACAGTTACTGTCCTGACATAAAGCAACCATTTCAGGGTGCACAGTCAGTGGCACTTAGCACAGGCACCGCGCCAGGCACCCGCCACCCCTTTCTGCTCCCAGGACATTTCCATGGCTGCCAAGGGGACCCCAGCCCCATTCACTGTGTCCTCCCGGCCCCAGCCCTGGCCCCCACTGCCTGTCTCTCTGGGTTTGTCTCTTCTGCGTGGTGCACGTAAATGGGATCACACAGCACACAACGTGGCCGTGCCCCGTTCTCCGTGGCGGAACTGACCACACACACACACACGTGAACGCCGCATTTCCTCGACCTGCGTTCCCCCCAGCTGCACTGCAGTGTAATTGACAGATAAAACTGTATATATTGCAAGTGTACGGTGTGATGCCTTGAGGTGGAAATGCAATTTGAAACGACCCCACAGTTAAATTCATTAACGCGTCCATCATCTCACACATACCTTTTTGGGGGGTGCGTGCGCCTAGGATCTACTCTCTGAGCCAAGTTCAAGAACGGATATATATATATATCCGTTAATTCTAGCCATTTTTTGGTGTAGTCTTCAAGGGCTCTCTCCATCAGATCATGTCTTCTGTGGACAATTTTATTTCTTCCTTTCTGATTTAGATGCCCCCTTTTTAAAGTTTTTATTTGTTTATTTTGAGAGAGACAGTATGTGTGAGTGGGGGAGGGGCAGAGAGAGAGAGAGAGAGAGAGAGAGAGAATTCCAAGTAGTCTCTGCACTGTCAACGCAGAGCCCAAGGAGGGGCTTGAACCCATGGACCACAGATCATGACCTGAACCAAAACCAAGAATCAGATGCTCAACTGACTGAGCCACCCAGGTGCCCCTGACTTAGATGCCCTTTATTTCTTCTTTTTGCCTGAATCCTCTGGCTGGAACTCCCGGGGCTGCACTGAATAGGCGTGGTGAGCGTGGGTGCCCTTGTCTTGTTCCTGGTCCCAGAGGAACCCAGCAGTGAGTGCGATGTCAGCTGGGGACTGTCCCATACAACCTGTGTTGGGTGGAGGTGTCCTCCTTCTATACCTCATTCATTGAGAATTTTTATCATGAAAAACTTTTGAATTTTGTCAAATGATTTTTCTGCATCTATTGAAATGATAATATGATTTTTAAAATTTTATTTATTTTGAGAGAATGAGAGCAGGGGAGGGACAGAGAGAGGTGGAGAGAGAATCCCAAACAGACCCCACACCCATAGCTTAGAGCCCGACGTGGGGCTCAAACCCACAAACTGTGAGATCGTGACCTGAAATGAAATCAAGAGCCAGATGCTCAACCGACTGAGCCACCCAGGTGCCCTGAAATAATAGTATGGTTTTTATCCTTTATTCTGTTAACGTGGTGCGTCCTGTTTGTTTATTTGCGTCATGCTGATCCGCATATGTTGAACTATCCCAGCTGCTGTACTTACTCAAGGACTAAGTCCCCCTTGATCATGATGTATGGTCCTTTAGATGTGCTATGGAATCGGTTTGCTAGTGTTTTGTTGAGAAATTTTGCGTCTTTGCTCACAAAGGGTATTGGACTGTGATTTTTTTTTTGTAGTGGCTTGTCTGCCTTTGATAGCGAAGTGATGCTGACCTTGTAAAATGAGTTTGGAAGCATTTCCCTTCTCTTCAAATTTTTGAGAAGGACTGGCCTTAATTCTTTAAATATTTGGTAGAATTCACCAGGGAAGCCATGTGATTGTGGGCTTTTCTTTGTTGGGACTTTTCTGGTAGTGGATTCAGTGCCTTTTCTAGTAATTGGTCTTCTCAGATGTTCAGTCTTCTTGCATTGCATGTTTCTAGAAATTCATCCATTTCTTGGAGGTTACCCAATTTCTTGGCATATAATTGTTCATAGTAATCTCGTGTGGTCCTCTGTAGTTGTCTGTCATCCTGTCTCCTTCATTTCTGATTCTACATAACTGAGTCCTATCTCTTTTCCCCTCATTAGGTCTAACTAAAGCCTTGTCAGCCTACTCCATCTGTGAAAAAAAACAGCTTTTCATTCTATTAGTCTTTTCTATAGTTTTTCTAGGCTCTGCGTATTTCGTTTATTTCCATTCTTATTTTTAGTTTATTTATTTATTTTGAGAGGAGGGGGAAGGGGCAGAGAGAGAGGGAGAGACAAAATCCTAAACACACTCTGCATTGTCAGCACAGAGCCCGACTCTGGACTTGATCGCACGAATCATGAGATCATGACCTGAGCTGAAATCAAGAGTTGGATGCTTAATGGACTGACCCACCCAGGCACCAACCCCTCCCCCCCCCCATTATTTCCATTCTGATCTTTATTGCCTTCCTTCTGCTAACTGTGGGCTTGGTCTGTTCTTTTTTTTCCTGGTTCTTTGAGGTATACAGTTAGGTTGGTTCTTTGAGATCTTTCTTTGTTCTAAATGTAGACGTTTATGACTATAAACTTCACTCTTAGAACAGCTCTTCCCACGTCCCACATGTTTTGGTATGTGGTGTTTTCATTTTTGTCTCAGAATATTTTTTTTACTTCCCTTTTGATGTTTTCTTTCACCCACTGATATTCAAGGGTATGTTTTTTAGTTTCTACGTATTTGTGCATCCTACAGCTTTCCTCCTGTTGTGGGTTCCTAGTCTCACACCATTGTGGTTGGAAAAGACACGCACTTGATATAACTTCAATCTTCTTAAATCTGTTAGGACTTGTTTTGTGACCTCATATATGATCTCTCCTGGAAAATGTTCCTTGTGTGCCTGAAAAATGTGTGTCTGTTCTTGGGTCATTTAGACCAGGACCATCTGGTCTAAAATATAGTTCAAGTGCAATTTTTACTTATTGATTTCCTGTCTGGACGACCTACCCATTGTTAACCGTGGGGTCCGGAAGTTCCCTACCATTATCATGTTGCTGACTCTTTCTGTCCTCACGTCTGTTCATATCTGCTCACTGAATCTAGGTGTCCGAGGTTGGGCGCATGTGTGTTTACAATCGTTACAGCCTCTTGATGAATTAATCACTTTTTTATCATGTAATGACCTTTGTCTCTCAGTACAGTTCTTGACTGAAGTGTACTCTGCTTGACGTAAGTGCAGCCACGCCTGCGCACTACGGTTTCCGTTTACACGGAGTGTCTTTTCCCTGCCCCTTCACTTCCTGCCTTTGCAGCTCCTTACAGCCAAAGGGGATCCTTGTAGGTAGTGCGTAGTTTGGGCTTATTTTTCTCCCGTTCAGCCACGTTATGTCTTTTGATAGAATTTAAGCCATTTACGTTTAAAGTAGTAATTGATGCAGAAGAACGTACTTTGTGACCCCACGGTTTTCCTTAGCAGGATGCTTACAGCCTTTTCTGTTTCGCGTATTTACTATAGGCTTGTGCTTTGTAGTTAAATCGTAGTGTTTTAACAGTCTATTTTAAGCTGGTAACAGCTTATCTCTGATAACATACAAAAACTCCACCCTTTGACTCCCCCACATACAGTGTTTGTTTTAGATGTCACAATTTTATCTTTTTATGCTGCATGTCCATTAATGAATTATCGTAGCTGTAGTAATTTTTAATATGCTTGTCTCTTAACCTTTATATTAAAGTGAATTACAGACCACCATTACCGTGTTGGAGTCTTCTGAATTTGCCCCTACACTTATTTCTGGAACAGTTGGTTGTTGGTTCCCTTGGGCACCGGCCACAGGGCTGATATAGATACACGGGGCTTCCTCGTTGTTCCTAGCGGGCTCCAGACATGTGACCGGGGCCAGTCCCCCCAGGGATCCTTTCCACAAGATCATTCTCCATTCTTCGCTTTGCTGCATTGCTCAAGGTTCGTCACAGGGCTGTTTCCACTTACAGATGGCTGTCCGGCGGTTGGTTTCTGCAGCGGGACGAAGGCTAGGACCTCTACTCTGCCATCTTGCTGACATCACTCTCTACCCATCCACCCACGGGGGTTCGCAGCCCACCTTTGGGCTACTGTGGATATTGTTGCAATGAATATTCATGTGCACGTGTTGGTTTGAACACTTGTTTTTGATTCTCTGGGCTGCGCACCTGGGAGCAGAATGGCTAGGTGGTGTGGTAGCTTCATGGTTACTTTCTGAAAGACAGAAATGGTGCAGTTTCAGGGAGGGTCTTGCAACAAGAGGGAGGGTCAAGAAGAAAGTGAAATCCGTGCTCAAGACCCATGTCACCAGCATTTTCTGAGGGGATTTCCTATTCCTGCTCTTCTCGGCATCTGTCCTGAAAACTGCAGTGCCCAAAACCCTGTGTCTTCTCATGTTGCCAGATGGGAAATGGCTCCCTCCAACCCCAGAGCCATGCAGTGGTGTTGTGGATTAACCACACACCGCAAAGGACTCAGGGAAACAGAGCAGCAGGAGAGGAGCCCTGCAGGGGTGAGCACCACGAGCAGAGTCCTTGGGTGGCCACAGAGGGGCTATTTGCATGACTGTGACCAGACGGTGGGCTCCAGGAAGCCCGACCCCGCCACCACCAGGGTCTGTGCATGGGGAGTCATCTTAAATGACGGACGCCTTGGGTGGTAGCGCCATCTCCAAATTTGCTTCTTTGCCAAAGCCTGGATAGATTTCAGTTTCCTGCCTCTGTGCCCTCTGCCTTGAGACCCACTTTCTGGGGGCGTGCACTCCTCCAACACCATTCACACTCGGAGGTTCACACTCAGAGGTGCGTCGTCCAACTGAAGGACTGTCCCCTGCTACTGTGCTCCAATGAGCTGGAGGCCCAGCTGTGCCCGGGCAGAGAAAGAAGGGCCGAGGACATCACCCCAAGCACGTTCTGCATTCCACTCCACCTGGGTGCCTCTGCCCAGGTGGGGGAGCTCTTCTCATGGCCGTGGGGTCCCCGTGCCTAGAGGCTCCCGTCCACAGGATGGCGTTCCCTCCCTCTGGCCCCAAGAGTGTGGAGTGCCTTGTTGTAGTGAGGGGGACCCAGCGTGCCCAGGGGAGCAGGGTGGGGGCCGGCAGGTGTGGGAAGGGTAGGTGGGCTTCCCTGAGGGAGGGGGTCCTCCTGGCTTTGCCTCTCAGGAGCTGGCGACCTTGGAAAAGCAACATAAGCGTCTTCAAACTGGTAAAGTTCACATACTGTTGACTTTGTCATTTTCACCAGGCTTACAAGGGTACAACTGAGTGGCACTAAGTGCAGCCACTGAAACTCTGTCCCCAGCCCCTGGCGACCACCTTCTGCTCTCTGCCTCTGTGACTTTGACTCTAGGGATCTCCTAGAAGTGAAATCATGCAGATTTTTTTTTTCGTGACTGGCGTATTTCACTGAGCACAATGGCTTCCAGGAGCATCCAGGTGGCGGCAGGTAGCAGGATTTCCTGACCCGCTGAGTGACATTCCCTGTGCGGTCGGGCCACATTTTGCTCATCCGTCCATCCGTGGCTCTCGTGAATAGCGCTGCTGTGGGCATCGTGCATATTTATAGATACGCGGCCAAGTCCCTGCCAGGTAAACACTTGAGCTCTAGTTCCTGCATGAGCGAAACAGGTGTTTGTTCCCACGGCCAGAGGGCAGCTGGGACGGCGAATGCAGAGCACCTGGCAGAGAGGAGCGGCTGGTGAAGCGTCTGCTCACGGCCGACGGTATGTCCACGAACACGGAGCCCACGCTCGGCGTGCGTGCAATATGCTGCGCGTGCGTGTGTAGGTGGTGCTTACAGCCGACTCACGCCGGACGCTGTCCCGACTCGCACGTGATAGACGGAGAAACGAGGCTCTCGCGCCAGAGTGCGCGGCGGGAGAGAGGCCGGGCAGGAGTCAAGGTGGGCGGGGAGACCACGGCCAGGGCCGCCGCGCCTTCGACAGGACCCTGCAGGGAGGATGCGGAGCCGGAACCGCGTACCGACGCCCCGGGCCTCCCGCAGCAGAGCGCCAGGCCGCGCGCGTCTCTCACACACGCTGGCCGGTTCTTCCGGAAGGAGCACCGGACGCCTGGACGCTTCACCACTTGCTCTTTCCACACGCCGTGTCGTGGGACAGCCGCGTGCCCGGGCTGGTGGGGCCGGCGCGTCTGGGGCAAGTGCACGGGGTTTGCCTTTGGGCCACGGCTCTGACGCCTGGAGCTGCGGGGGCCACGAAATGAGACTTTGGGGGGTCCTGGGATCAGGCCTTTCTCTGGGGCTGCGTCCCGCCCCCCCGCACGGTTCCCTCCGGACCTCTGGGCCACCTGCCCCTCCCCAAGCACCCGGTGGGGCCGGGAGGAGAGACAGCTCTGCCCGGGGCTGACGCTCCCCAGGCGGGGGCGGGGGGGCCCATCTTGCGCCCACATGTGCCGCCGGCCTGCAGGTGCTGCCCGCATGTCTGAGGCCTCGGTCCTCAGCGGGGTCGCGGCCAGGCTGGGCTCTCTGAAGCACACGGGGGTCTGTTTGTTCTTTGTCCCATAGTGAAGGGAGGTTGGGGTGAGGACCCGGGCCCCACCCTGGACCCCGGAGGGGCCGGCCGCTGGTAATTCCCCATCCCTCTTCCTTATCAGAGTTTGAAAGGAATGTGCTGGAACTGGGCAGGTCTAAGCCCACAGCCACCTCGTGCTGCACCAGGACCCCGTCCAGCCGCTGCGGCCTCTGGGCTGAGCCCCTTCCCAAATGCACCTGGTTCCTTCTCTCGTCCTCCTTCCTCCTCTGCTCCCTCCCCTTCACGCTTGTCCAAGTGTGGCATGCACGCGGCGTAACGTCAGTATGCACACTCGGAAGGAGAGACGGGACCCCGGCCCCACTGCCCCACCCGCTTGCTGCACTCCCCTTCCCCAGTGTCCTCCTTGTGACTCTCCCCAACCTTTTCTCCTGCGCATCCCTCTGAGCTCCGCCCAGTGCTCACCACCTCCAGGAAGCCTTCCTGCACACACTCCCTGATGCAGTTGCACATTCGTTTCTGTGCTTCTTTGCTCAGCGTCTGCCTACCCCCTGCGCCCTAACTCCGCAGGGATCCTGGCTTGCGTGCACTCGTGGGCCTGCGTCCCCCGAGCGGCAGGGCACCAGCAGGCCCGTCCCCCTGAGCAGCCTCCGTGGATGGGCGCAGTCGGCTTCCGCGTTTCTCACCGCGGCTCCCAGTAGGCCCGGGCCTTTCCGGTCGTTCCTCCAGGGGCCTGAACCTGTGCTCGGGCTGGAGGCAGCCTCTGGGGGCCGGGCTGTCACGGTCCCGCGTTGCGGGGAGAGGGGGCAGGGCAGGCAGCTGGGTTCATCCAACTCGGCTCTGAATCTGTCAAACTGATGGGAGAGACTGGGGGGCTGGACACAGGGGAGAGAGGAGAAGCTGGAGGAATGGGGGGTGGGTGGGGGTTCCGTGCCCCCCACACCCCCAGCCGCTGTGATGCCAGACGCTGTGATGGGGGCCCGGCCACGCCTGCTGCCACTCCCCAGCCAGGGCCCCGGGCCTCACAGCGTGGGGCAGGCGCTCAGACATTCTTAGCACTTCCTGCTGGAAAGGACGGTGTCGGGGTGGAGTGACCCCCACCCCCGGCCGCAGATCCGGACGTGAGCGCAGGGCGCGCTCCGGCTCCGGTCCCCTCGGTGCCACGGCGAAGGCAGGGGCTGGTTCCGCGGCCGCGCTACCAAATCAGCACAAATGCACTCCCCTGGAGGGTCCTGAGATCCGGGGTCCGCAGGGCCGGCTCCTTCTGGGGACTCCCGGAGGACCCTCCCCGGCCCCTCCAGCCTCTCGAGGCTCCCGGTTCCTCGGCTCGCGGCCCCTCCTCATCCTCCCTCCTCGGACCTCTGCTTCCACCCTCACGCCTCCCCCCTCCACCTCCTGCCTTGCTCTCCTGAGGGCCCTTGGCCAGTAGGGCCCCCCAGAACCCACCTCCCGACCACACCTGCCGGTGACTGTTCCCCGGGCCGTAATGTCCGCGCGGGTTCAGGGCGTCCCCGGGAGACACTTGCCGACCACGGTCCAGTAAGGAAGCAAACAAGCAAACTGTAGCGCAGCCGGTGACACGCACCTGTGTCCTCCTCGGCGGGCCCTGCGCGTGTGGGGGGGGGGCTGTGTGCCAGGTCGTGGGGAGCTCTCAGCGCGCAGCGGCGGAGGCCTCCCCGCCGTGGGGGGTGACGGTTCAGGTGACCTGCAGGCGGACCCAGGGCCCCTGGGCAGGCCCAGTCCTCGGGCCACGACAAGGCATGGTGGGGCCGTGTCCCACCCGGCCCTGCGTCTGGGGCTCTGCCAAGCCGAGGGATGGTGAGAGAAGAGCGTGGGGCCGGCTGGCCGCAGCTGTGGGCTGCACCCTCCCCGAGCTCCGCGGAGGCTGAGCGGGGTGCAGGCCGAGGCATCCTCGAGTAGTTAGGGGCGAAGGCCGGTGGGCAGCTGTGCGGCCCCCACTCGGGCCGGAGGTGGGTCTGGGCAGCCTGACCATCTGGCGGAACGGGAGGGATGGCTCTGTTCTCTGTGCGAGGTTCAGGACACAGGCAGCGGCTCCGGTCCCCACCCCCCCGGCCCGGCCTGTGAGCTCAGCTTCCTCTCCCGCCGGGGGCGTCGGGGACGGAGAGGTTAAGTTACCCGCCCGGGGCCCCCGGGCTGGGCTGTACCAGGGTTAGAACCCACACCTGCTTGTTCTCGACCCTGCATTCCCTCCTCCTCCCAGGAGCCTCTCCTTCCTTCGGACGGAAATCCAGTCCTCCCTGTCCCCCGCCCCGCACCCCAGGGGTCACTGCCCGGACTCGGTTCTCCCGCGCAGAGTCGAGGCCTGCCTGCCTCCCAGGGAGGAGGGGCCCGAGCTGCGGGAGGAGGGGGCCCTGGAGGTTCAGGCCCCTTCCTGTTCCCGGGTGGACCTCGTCTGGCCGGACGGGACACGCGTGGATGGGGCATTGTCACAGCAGGTCTTGTAAGCATGTCCCCTTCCCGCGGGCCCAAACCTGCAGAGTCACGGAGGGACGGGAGCGGGTCCTGCTGCGCAGAGCGGGCCGTCCGGTGGCAGGCAGCGCTCAGGGCAGGGTCTGAGGAGCCGCCGCAGGCGTGGGGACAAGGGCCACCGTCCTCGGAAGGAGAAAAGCCGCGTGGGCCACAGAGTCACGAGGACCCGAAGGCTCCACCCCCCGTCAGAGAACGCCCGAGCATAGTCGAGACGCGAAAGCCGCGTCCAAAAGTCGGTGAGGCTCCGGGTGCCCTTCAAACCGTAATTCGCGAAGACAGGTTGGAGCGAGTCAGTAAATCCGGTGAGAAATCGCAGGTTCCCGGCTTGGACGGACATCAAAGGCGCCTCGCTCTTCGCCGTAAACGTATCCGTGAAGGAGCCGGGAAGCAGATCGCGTGAAATGGCCAGAATGCGAATCAGGCGCTGCAGGGCAGCCGCGAGGCCGCGACAGACAGACAGATGACACAGGGACAGACCGAGGCGTCACTCAGGTGCCGAAAGTTCCTGGAAACAGCTCCACGCCCTTTCGTGTGTCACTAACGGTGCGTCGTGGCGCCGAACACAGCTCACACCCGAACCCAAACTGCACTTGAGGGAGGAAGCCGGGCTCACCTTTCTGGCCTTTATCTAGAAAATGACGCGAGGGCCTGGTCACGCGGACGGGCGACGGAGGAGCCGACGCACAAAATGTGGGGAAATGAGCCTTAATGTCGTCAGGCAGGTAATAAGAATCATGTTATTTTTCTGGATTTCTTAGAATCTGTGGTATTTGTCAGTTTTTTTTTTTTTTAAAACGGAGAGCATTTCGTGACTCTTTCTACTTGTAAGTAAATATTCACCTTAGTTCCTAAACAGCTTCGTAACTTTGAGGGCTCCCACATGGCACCTGCCGGGCCCCCCCGTGTCCGTGGCTCACGCGGGACCACCCGTGGGAAGCAGGACGTGGGAAGAGCGACGGTGTCGCTCCCCGCAGCCGCTCTGCCGCCCCCATCACAGGCCGCCGGGGACCCGCGAGCCCCCGCCAGGCCTGGTCCTCACCCCACACTACCTTCCAGAGAGGAGCAGTGGCCTCAAGGACGGCCGCGGGGCGGGACGCGGTGGCGTGTGGGGCCCGCCAGCGCCCTCCAACGCTGACCGAGTAGCTTCTGCCCGGCTTGCTGTGGAGACGGCCCTGTCCCGGGCTTGTCTGAAAAACGAGCCCCTCCCCCGAAAGCCATCCACGCTGTAATCCCCAGACACCAGAGGTGACGTCATTTCAACCAAGTTTTGTGGGTGGGATTAAGGACCTCGAGAGGGGAGAGGGTCCCGGGCTGAATGCCGTCAGTGGCCGCCGGGGAGAGAGCCAGAAAGGAGCGGAGGCGCCGTGTGCGTGGAGCAGCGACAAGGCGTGTGGCCACCAGCGTCCCTGGGCTGGTGGCCGCTATGGAAGAGCCCAGGGGCAGACCCTTCCTGGGAGCCTCCGGAAGGAGCGAGGCCCGGCGATGCCTGATTTCAGATTTCTGTTTGTTGCAGCAGCCACGGGAGACAGAGACCCCACCGAGACATCTGCGCTGGGGAGAGGGCTTACTGTCTGGCCGCCCTCAAACACATCAGGCCCCTCCTGCCTCAGGGCCTTTGCACGGGCCATGCCCTGTGCCTGAGACTCTCGGCTCAGTTCCCCGTGGCTCCCTCCCTCATCTTCCTTATGTCTTTGTGCGAACGTCCCTCTGCCTTGATCACCCATTTAAAATGCCAGCTTCCTCCTCCCTGTGCCCCATCGATGTATTTTCCCCCGTGGCACCTACCGCCTGCCTCCTCGCCTGCTGTGGTCATGTTCTGCGTTGCACCCCCAGCTCCAGTCAGTGTCCCCCCCACCCCCAGCACCGGTCAGTGCCCCCCACCCCCAGCACCTGTCCGTGTCCCCCCCAGCAC
>CM053567.1:189113900-189138094 GCA_028646485.1 Cryptoprocta ferox
GCACTGGTCTGTGTCCCCCCCAGCACCGGTCCGTGTCCCCCCCCAGCACTGGTCCTTGTCCCCCCAGCCCCGGCTCCTCCTCCAGCACATGGGACAAGGCATTTCCCTTCCTGAGCTGCAGTGTGGGTCAGAGGCGATGAGCCCTAAGGGCCTAGCATGGTGCCTGGCGCACACGGAAGTTTCTAGTAAGTGACGGCACTGCTTAGAGATGCGATTCCCGGCTCGGTCGTGGAAGCCCCCCCCCCCGCCTCTGCGGGGAGCCCTCCCCACGCGGGCCCCTCGGGGAGCATCTGCTCCCCATTACTCTGGGGGAGCTGACAGGACGTGTGGACGCAGCCCCATGATCTCACCACTGGAGGGTGGAGGCCGGCGGCTAATCAAGAGCCCAGACCGTCCGCTCCGCGCCGAGAGGCGGCGTCGGGGAGCGGGGGGGGGGGGCACAATTAGCCGCCGCGGCCGCCCCGCCCGACAGGCTGAAGCTATCATCATTCCTGGGATTTTTATAACACCTTGGCTCACAGCGAGGGACAACGCGGCCAGGCCTGCCCCTCCCCTCCTCCCCCTCCCCCACTCTCCCTCCTCCCCCTCTCCCCCTCCCCCCTGTTCCTCCTCCCTCCCCCCTCTTCCCCCTCCTGCTCCTCTTCCATCCCCTCCTCCTCCCCATCCTTCTCCTCCCCCTTCTCCTCCCTGCTGGGCTCCTGCCTCCTCCGGGCTGGCCCCCAGGCCTGGCTGGGGGGCCTGGTTGCTGTGGGCCTGTGGGTTCCCACCCGGGCTCTCTGACCAGGGGACAGAAGCCTGAAGAGAGGGCCCGGCTCCCTGGCCGGCCTCGAACCCGGTCTCGCGGGAGCTCAGCCTTCTCTTCCATAAACTAGAAAAAGCGGGGCTGCGCGCTCGGGAAGAGCGACCGAGAGCCTCCGGTGGGGGCGGCGGGGGGTAACGGTGGCGTCCACAGGGCTCAGCTCTCCCGCCGGGTCTCAGGGCGTGACGCGCGGACCCCCTGCCCGGCGCCCGACCGCTTGGCCCCCAGTCCATGTCTGTGCCCACTGCGCCGTTTCACAACGTTCCCAGCGGCCGGCTCATGAGACCCGGCTTGCACACCTCTGGGGCCAGTGATCTCACTATCTCTTGAGGGCACCCTTTCCGCACTTGAACAACTCCGTTACCTGCCTCTCTAGGCTGCCCCTTCTCACATCCCTCTGGAGATGGTGAGCTCACTACCTACTGCAGACGCCCTTTGTGTACTTGGACAGGTCTCACTGCTCTCTGCCTCCCTAGTTAGAACTCGCCAGTTCTAACCGTGTCCCTGCGACAGAGCCCCACGTGACAGGCTCGGAGCCCTCCTCCCCCAGCCCTCCTGAGGAGGGGGGAGAGCAGCGACCCCATGCCCTGCACCCTCCTTCCCTGGTCCCTCCGGTGGTGGGACACATTGCCCCCTCCCTTCCGCTCTCGGGCCATTTCCCGGCTCCGCACAAGTTGCTGTTGGAAAGAGCAGAGCGACTGACTGCTTCCCACAGGCTGTCAGTGCAGACGCAGCCCTGGGCTTCCTGGCGGCGCTGTCTGTGCAGCGGAACATTCCGGCTCCCGGGAACGAATGACAGGGGTGACCAGCGCGGTCCCCACGGAGCCTGCCCCTGGACCCCCCCCACTCATCCTCCCGTTCACTCGCCACACGTGCACTCATGCTTCGGGTGCTCGCCGAGCCTCCGCTAAGTGCCGGGCAGTTAGCTGAGTGTCACTCCAGACGTGACAGAACGCCGTGGGGGGCCCCAGAGCCGACTGCATTCGTAGTGGGGCGTTGTTTCCTTAGCTGAACGGGTAGGTCTGAGCAGTAAACGCCATAAAAAAATCATTTTTCTATTTCTGAGCACACGCGTCGGCTTAATGGAGATTCTGGCTCTGCGGACAGGCTCTCGCTTGTTCTTCCCCCAAAAGAAATCCATCGCTCACCGCAGAATTTACCAACCTTTCCGGCCACGATCCTTGCCTCTCACCCACTCGGGGTGCGTCTCGGGGGGCCTCCCCCGCCGCTGACAGCGGCGGCCGAAGAAAATCCCCAAGCAGGGGAGCATTTCCCTATCGGGCAGGTGCGTGTGGACCCATCTGACGTGGGCTGAATTGTGTCCCCCATAAAATCCACGAGTTGAATTCATAACCCCCAGGACCCCCCGAATGTGACCTTACATGGAGACAGGGCCCCTTCGGGTGTCCGGAGTCAGGATGAGGGCAGACTGGAGGAGGGGCCCGAGGCTGGGGTGCTTCCGGAAGGGGCAGCTTTGGACACAGAGCACAGAAGGAAGTGACCACGTGCAGGTGCCCCGGGAGGGCCAGGTGCTCGGACGCAGCCAGGTCCTTTCCTGGCCCTTCAGGGAGGGATCTCCAGCACCCCGATCCGGCCCGCCAGACTCCAGACCCGGGAGACGCTTCGGTCCCAGCATCCAAGCCCCGCACCCCCCCTCGGTGGCCCTGGGGAATGCGGGCACCACCTCCCGGGCCCCAAGACCGCTTAACACATGCCTGGAAGTGTGGCCACATCAGACACAGATTCGCCAGTGGGAACCCCACTCCAATGCGGCTCCCCGGTGCGACCGGAACAGGTGCACGCCGCCCGCGGCTGCTGCCACCGCTCTGAGACCGTCCCGGCGGAGAGCGCGGTGGGGGGGGGGGGGGTCAGGCCGGAAGCAGCTTACCCGTCTGATAAAAGGGGCACGTGTCCACACTGTGGCCGGCCCGCCGGGGGAGGGTCACGGGGCACTTTGACCTCAGTCCCTCCAGGTGCATTAGAACGTGCGAGCACTGACACGCGGTCCTGTGAGGCTCATACCCGGAAGCATGAGGCTGTTCTGGAAAGATCCCAAACCCATGGGCAGTGCAGTCAGTCTACTGGGGAACAAGAGAGAAAACAATTTCGGAACAAGGCTCCCCCAGGACGCCGCCCTCTCTCCCCCGGCTAGTCCCAGGTGCTTCTCGGGGAGACAGGTGCCCACAGGTCACGCCCCAAGCCTGAGAACCCCGAGGTGGGGAGCTCCTGCCCGCCGGCCCTCAGCACAGACTCCCCCGCCCCGAGAGGACCTCATTGCAAGTGCTGGGGGTCCTGAGCCCATCCCTGGGGGGCTCCGGGCGGTGCCCCCGGGTTCTCTGAGGCTGGCCTCGTCCTGTGCATCTCCATGTCGGTGCCCCTAGCGGAATCCAGGCTGTGTCATCTCCCCCCTCAGACCCCTTTCCACGTGCCCTGGCTTCCTGGGGGGTCTTGGGGGGGCGTGCTGCCTACCCCAAGCAGCCATTGTTTGTAACAAAGCAGGCTCTTCGTCTCTGTCTCCGGGAAGAATTGTTTTCACGTGGAGTTTAATGCAAACCAGGCCTCCCCTCCCTTGACTTCCACCCGAGGGTTGTCCGGTAAAGGGAGCCGACTGGGGGCCCCCGGAAGATCTGAGCGGTGGGACACAGGACGGCCCTGTGGCCAGCGCCCAGAGTCCAGGACCGGGGTTCAAATCCCAGCTCTGAGGCTTTCCGACCCAGACTCTCTGGGCCTCAGTTTCCTGTGTCTGCAGGATGGGGACAGTGGTGTGGGGCTGGGGGAGCTAAACACAGGTAGAGTGCAGGGCGGCCCCTGCCCAGCCCAACACCTGGACAGGTGGGGCAGTGCCTCAGGGGCGGGAGGGGATTCCCTGGGGCGGACAGGGCAGGGCAGCGGCCAGGAGGGTCTCCCTTTGTGTCCCCGGGCAGAACCTGGGAGCGGCGCCTGGAGCCCAGGGCAGGGCTTGGGCAGTGTGCCCGAGAGGGCCCAGAGCAGAAGGCTGGGGGGAGGGCACCCACCGTGCTGTTTTCATCCCTTCAGCGATAAGTGGTGGGGTCCCTGCCGTGCACCAGGCCCTGGGGCCCCAGGGACGCCGTGGTGGGGACCCTGCAGGAGGGACGGGGGGGCAGCCCTGGGGGGAAGCCCAGACAAGGACATCAGTGGCAAAGCCCACAGCCCAGGGCTGCCCAGGAGGGAGAAGCCGCAGTCCGAGGGGGTGGGAGGGAAGGATTCGGATGCGCAAGATGGAGGGGCCCTGGGGGGCGGGGAGCAGGCCGCTGGGTCAGCGGGGGCTGATCTGGAAACAGGTGCAGAAGCTTTCCCTCCCGCGGGGCTCTGGGAGGAGCGCGCCTGACTGCCTGCTGTCAGGTTCCCGGCCGGGACGTGCCTGGTGGCCAGACTCGGGACACCGCAGCTGCGTGGGTCCGCGAGGGCTGGCTCCACGGGTCGAGGCCTTCAGCCCGCGGTCAAGGCCGCAGGGTCACGGGATGCCGGCCAGCCCCCTCCTCTCAGATGCCTGTTGACCTTGCTCCGTTCCTCCAGCCCAGACGCAGGGCCACGGACCCGCGCCTGCGCTGCCCTCAGCCTCCGCGGGCCTGTCCCGTCCTTCTGACCTGGCCGTGACCTGGCCGGTGCAGTGCACACACCAGCAGGCGGCCAGGGAGGAGCTCCCCCCACGGGGTCTCCGGGGTTCTCTGGGCTCCTGGGGCCTGGAGAGCTGGGGCCAGGGTGGGAAGGGGCAGGCTGCCTTGGGGGGGAGTGCGCAGCCCCGGCTCTGCAGGCCGGCGCCCTTCCCCAGCCCGCGCTTCACCCGCCCGCCCAGGCCTCATTAGTCATCGCCTGCGAGTCGCCAGGGCTGACACTCCGTCAAGGAAACGAGTGGTTAATGTGATCCCATCCGCGCAGGTACTGACGCCTCGGGCTCTGGCAGACGCCTGGTCGCTGGAGGGCGTCCCCTCGGCACCAGGACCCGGTGTGGGAGCTGCAGGCTGGCAGAGCCGGGTATCCGGGGGCGGTGATGGCAGGCGGCCCCCGGGGATGCCCCGAAGGGTGTGTTGGAGCCGGGGTGCACGTGGAGCCCCTCTGCCCTGCCATGGGGGCTGGGGCACAGCCGGGGTCATGTGCAGAGGAGAGGCCGAGGGCCACGTGCCGGGCCTGCTGGGAAATGCCACCCGCACTTGGAGGGGCACCGAGCCTGGTCGGCAGGGGAAGGGCCCGCACCCATGAGCCCGGTCAGCCGGCCAAGCCCGTCCCACTCGCACGACCTCCGGGCTCAGAGCCGGTAGGGGCTCTGCTTCTAGCTCATGTCAGGGCTGCCCGGGCATCGCCCGTGCTCAGGGAGCACCCGTGCCGGCCAGTGCTGTTCGGGGTGGAGTCAGGGTCCTCCTGGCCCCCCTGTGCCCCAGCCCCCGCCAGGCCCCGGGCCCAGTCTCCCCAGCAGCCTCCCAGGGGCGTTGGCTGTATGGGGGGAGCTCTGGGCTGGGCCCTGGTCGGCCCTCCAGAGGCGCGCAGCAGCCCCCCAAGGAAATGGGGGGCACAGAAGCTCAGGGCCGAGCAGACAGGGCGAGGCAAATGGAGGCTGGAAGGGGGGCGAGACAGAGTCCCAGACAGACACCTGGACACACACACGAGCAGAGGGGCAGCGGCAGGAGAGACAGAGACGGAGAGAAGCAGGACGGAGGAGGAGAAGCAGAATCTGGGCAGGACGTGGGCTGAGGGGGTCTCTTCTTCACCTTCACCTCAGCGTATGGGGTCCCCACGCCCTGCCTACTGGGCCGGCAGCTGCCTACTGGGCCGGGAGCCAGGCCTGTGCTGGAGGCCCCCCCACCCCCGCCCCGGGGGAGGTGCGGAGCCGCAGAAGAGCCCAGGCGCCGGGTGGGAACCTGGGAGCTCGCCCTGACACCTGTCGTGGCGCCCCCAGCAGGCTGAGGCGCCCAGAGGGTGCCCAGGTCGGCCCGCGGGGCGGTGGGGGCGGGGCGCTCCGTGGGCAGGTTCCAAGGACCTGCATCTGCGGGGCGAGGGCGCCACCTCGTGGCCACGTCTCAAACCACAGCCCTGTCACCATGGCCCCGAAGCCTTGCGGTCCCACCAGGGTGGGGGGCGCATCTGAGACCACGCGGGGGACCCCACGCCGCCGCCTCACTCCCGAGGTGGGGTCTCCGGGCTGGCGGTGGGTGTGCAGCAGTGACGACCCCGAGCGGGGCTGGCAGCTGCGTGTGAATTTCGGAGGGGGGAGGGGTGCTGCTCCTGCGCGTCCTGAACGCCGCCCGCCACACATTTAGGCTAAAACTTACTTGTCGTTTATCTGAAATCCCCCTTTAACTGGGTTTCCTGTATTTTACCCGCAACTGGGCCCCAAGTGATCCTTCTGAGGACAAAGATTTCCTGCTTTGGGGTAAATGCCGTGGGTTTTTAGGAACAAAAGGGGGGGTTCTGTTGTCTCCTGCACGTCACCTATTGGCTTCAGAGCCGCCCCCGAGAATTCAGCAGCACGTCTGCCGTCACCCAGAACCTCTCACCGGCCGGATGCTCAGGCGTGTCATTAACTCTCGCGCGCTCGGTGGGGCCATTGTCGTCACCCCGTGGATGGGGGAAACTGAGGCTGGGAGACGCGAAGGGGCTTGTTCTCGGCTGGAGGGAGCTCTAAGGTCCGTGTTTGAGCTGCTGACCCTCCGCGGCACAGGGAGAGCTGATCGACAGCAGGTGGTGGCAGCGCGCAGTCCGGGCTGAGAACCAGGGCGGCTCCCGGGGTGGCTGGGGAGCACGGCCCGGCCCCTCAGACGAGAAGCCTCGGAGAGGTATGGGGACTTGCCGAGGCCACGCAGCTCGCGGGTGGGACGCCAGGGCAGGACGGGGCCGTGGCAGCGGCAGCTTCCGACCACACTGTGCGGAGACGGGCGGAGGAGGCTGGCGCTCAGGCGGTGGGCAGAGAGCGCCAGGCCCTCGCGAGGGGCAGGGGCAGCCCAGGTCAGGGCCTCAGCTCGGGCTGGGCTCCCAGGAAGTGGAGAGAGGTGGTCTGGGTGTCGGCCCCCCGTTCCGCCTTCCCCGTGGCTGTTTGCTCTTCTGTCTGTCCAGCACCTGCTGCTCCAGGTGCTGGGGCTAAGTGGGGTCCAGTGGGCATGAGCCAGCCTTTGGGGGGACGGGCTGGCGATAACTGGGGGTGAACCCACTGGGGGCAGGCTCTAGGGACTCCTCAGAGGGAAGGGGTGTTGGGTCAGTAAGGGGGTCAGGAAAGACCTCCAGGTGAAGTGGTTCATGGAAGAGGGAGTCCATCCTGGGAGAGAAGTTTCTGGGCAGAGGGCATGCCAGGTACAAAGGCCCTGGGGCAGGAGAGCTTGGGTGTGGAGCAACAGCGAGGCAGCCCGGGCAGCCAAGTAGGTTTGAGACAGACACACAGAGGGCAGAGACGCATCAGAGAGGAGCCCAGATGGCATCGCTGAGGCCGCTGGGAACTGTGAGCGGGGGCGGTCGTGGGACCACACTTATTTACAGGTGGAGACAGGGAGAGCTGGTCAGGGGGCACTGGTAGGAGTTCAGAGGCCAGCAGGGGTGCGGAGGGCAGAGGCGAGGGAAGAGGCTGACTCGAGATTTGTTTTGGCTGCACCATCAGGCTCTGCTGATGGACTGGCACCGGGTGCCAGAGAAAGGCCACCGCCCGGGGCCGGCCAGGGGACTCGCGGCCGCCCTTCCGCAGAGAAGCCCGGGTGGAGCCTGGCTGGCTTCCGTGCGCCGAGTTGAGAAGCCCCTTAGACGCGCCCACTGGAGGCGTCAGTTGGGTACGTGAGGCCGGAGCACAGGGAGGCCAGGGCGGGAGCACAGGGAGGCCAACGCTCCTGCGTGTTGCCGCGCACGGCTGGCACTTAAGTCCAGGGGGCCTGGTGAGTCGCCCAGGGAGGACCTGCTCACGGCAGAGGCCCCACCCAGCCCCACTGGAGCACAGGCCCCACAGATGGGGAAACTGAGGCTCCAGGCGGCGAAGGGAACACTGGCGTTCTTTCTGGATCTCTCTAGAACAGGTCCCCACAATCCCAGTGGCTTAAAACGACACACATGGATGACCCTGACATTCTGGAGGTCAGAAGTGTGACCAGGATGTCCCTGGCTACAAGCAAGATTGTCGCCAGGTCTGTGTCCCTTCCGGAGGCTCGGGGCGGGGGGGATCCATCCATTTCCCACACTTTGTGGTTCACGGCCTCCGCCCCCGTCTTGAAAGTGAGCAACGCCCCACTCTGGCCTTCTCCCTGCCTCCTGCTTCCAATCCTAAGGACCCTCATGACTACACTGGGCCCACCTGCTATTCCAGGATAATCCCTGTATTTTAGGGACAGCTGCAGCAGCCTCAATTCCATCTGAAACCTTCGTTGCCCTTTGCCACGTAACGAAGCACCTTCTTCCGGCCTCAGGGCCTTTACACCTGCTGTGCCCGTTCCTGGAACGCTCTTTCCCCTCGTTCACTTACCAGAGTTTCTCTTTATCCTGCAAATCTGCTCCCATCACTTTTCCCCAAAAGGTGGGCTGGACCGTGTGTGCCCCGTGCACCTACCTGCCCACCTTCCTCCCACACCCGTCACGGCCTGGGAGTAGGGAATGCCCACATAGCCACCGGACGTCCTTACTGCAGGCCTCCTGGGTGGGGGTAGGTGCCACGAAGACGCAGTTTCGTGCTGTGTGCCGGGCGTCCCGGACGGAGCGGGCGTGTGCTGAGCGATTCAGCGAATGGCCTCGTTGGTGCCGTGGGAAGAGCACGATCCTCAGATGAGAAGGAGATTCTCCGACTCGGGACGCGACCCTTCGGCCTCCTGTCCCTTCGCATTTGGATATGAAACGGGCAAGTGACACCGGGAAGCAGAGACCCCGACAGCAACCGGCCGGGGGTTAGTGATGTGCTGGGGGGTCCACGCTCACGGGTGAGAGCAGAGGCGCAGAGAAAACCCAGCCGCACCCCGGCCCTAAGCAGGTCCCACAGGCCCCACGGGAACGCCGCCGCTGGTGGCCCCCAGGGTTGGTGGTCAGGCCACTGCACTCCCGCGTGGACCAGCCACCAGCGGCCCCAGGGAGCAGGAGTGACCGGCCCAGGCAGTTCCTTTCGACCTACAGACGTGGACAGCTGCGGGCCATTTTCCGGAAGCCTGCCGGCAGCTGGGGCGTGAGCCCCTCATCTACCGGGTATCGGGCGGTGCTGTGGGGTGTCCCCACCGTGTCCAGGTCCACAGTGGAGGGAGGGACGGGAAGGAATCCGGGGAATGTGTTAGGAAGCATGCTGGGCAGTGGAAGGACAGTCCTGGGGGTCATGGGGACAGGACGGGGGTCGGGGGGACAGGACGGGGGTCGGGGGGACAGGACGGGGGTCATGGGGACAGGACGGGGGTCGGGGGGACAGGACGGGGTGCGTGGGGACAGGACGGGGGTCGTGGGGACAGGACGGGGTGCGTGGGGACAGGACGGGGTGCGTGGGGACAGGACGGGGGTCGGGGGGACAGGACGGGGTGCGTGGGGACAGGACGGGGGTCGGGGGGACAGGACGGGGGTCGGGGGGACAGGACGGGGTGCGTGGGGACAGGCCGGGGGTCGTGGGGTGCCTTCTCAGCTGCCCCTCTCACACGGGCCTGGCCCAGGGGTAAAAGTGAGGTGGCCCGGCTCTGGCCAGCAATGGCACGTTGTCAGGCGTACCTGGGTCTCAGTTTGACTACATCTGTTGTTTCCAAACGGCATCCCGTGGACCCAGCGTGTGCCGCTCTCGCCCGTATGGCATGTGGGTCCCAGATGTGTTTGTTCTCGCGCCGAAGCGCAACCGCACCAGTAAGTCACAGCGCGGTACGGGACCTCGTGAATCTGGGCACGGCTGACAGAGCCGACAGCGAAGCTGGGAGGCCCGTCCTTAGTGTGAGCGCGGTCCTGGATTCAGACAATAGCCCCTGGGTGCTGAACGTTCTGGAAAGAGCACACCCGAGGGGCTTGTGTCCGTGGCCCAGAACCGGCGGCCTGGGAACGCGGGAACGCTCCTGATTCCTGGGAACACAGAACCGTGTAGGAGACAGGGCTTTACCGCCTTTACGCCCAAGCAGCTTCCTACGGTGAGACCCACGTACGGCTGCGTGGACGAGCACACACGGGATGGGGTGACATCACCTAATCAAGACCGAGAAGCGGGCGTCACCCCAAAGGCTCCTCCTGCCCCGGCATAGGGAACGCGGGGCGTCAGGCTGCGGACGTGCTGGGAGGGCAGGTGCACGGCTCCACGGCCCCCCTCCGTCTGGTCTCCACAGACCCTGGGTCCCTGGGGTCCCGGCCGCTGACACTCTCCGTACTCACACACGATCCACCTCACATCGTCTGAAAGTGCAACTAAGTCAGGGGAAGGAGCTGGCGGGCTCCTGATGGCCACTGTCCCTCCTGATGGCCGCTGTCCCTCCTGATGACCTCTGTCCCTCCCGATGGCCGCTGTCCCTCCTGATGACCTCTGCCCCTCCTGATGGCCGCTGTCCCTCCCGATGACTGCTGCCCCTCCCAATGGCCTCTCCCCTCCTGATGGCCTCTGCCCCTCCTGATGGCCGCTGTCCCTCCTGATGACTGCTGTCCCTCCCCGATGACCTCTGTCCCTCCCGATGGCCGCTGTCCCTCCCGATGGCCTCTGCCCCTCCCAATGGCCGCTGCCCCTCCCGATGACCTCTGTCCCTCCTGATGGCCGCTGTCCCTCCCAATGGCCTCTCCCCCTCCTGATGACCTCTGCCCCTCCCGATGACCGCTGTCCCTCCTGATGGCGTCTGTCCCTCCTGATGGCCACTGTCCCTCCTGATGGCCTCTCCCCCTCCTGATGGCCTCTGTCCCTCCTGATGACCTCTGTCCCTCCTGATGGCCGCTGTCCCTCCTGATGGCCACTGTCCCTCCTGATGGCTGCTGTCCCTCCAGCAATAGCCTCTCACCACCTACCCCTTCGCAGGCACAGGGCCTGAAACCCAGCCTGTGCTCCCACTGACATTCCGCCTGAGCCAAAGGGCTGTAGGTGCCATTTCTCCATTCAACTCCATTCAGTTCGGGGTGCGAAACTGAAGACTTCTAGCCCCTTTTAAATGGACCCTGCTCAGGACAGCTGCTGCCCTCACCACGCGTGTCCCCATGCACGGTGTCTCTGAGTCCCAATCCTGAGAATGGCTGCTAGCATTCCAAGGCTGCTTTCTTATCCCCATTTTGTAAAGGAAATAAGGCCCAGAGATGCTGTGTAACCTGCCCAAAGTCACACAGCCAGAATCTAAGCCCAGGTCAGTCTAAACACTGCCCGGCTCTTCCATTTAAGAATCCACCCCCTCCTTGGGGCGCCTGGGGGGCTCCCTCCTTATGCTCCGATTTCAGCTCAGGTCGTGATCTCGCAGTTCGTGGGTTCGAGCCCCGCGTCGGGCTCTGTGCTGACAGCTCGAAGCCTGGAGCTGCTTTGGATTCTGTATCTCCCTCTCTCTCTGCCCCTCCCCTGTTCGTGCTCTATCTCTTTCTGTCTCAAAAATAAATAAATGTAAAAAAAAAAAAGAATCCATCCCCTCCCCTCCCCTCCCTGCCCCACCCTCTCCCCTCTCTGCTACCCCCCCCCTCTCCCACCCCCATCCTCCCCACCCCTCCTCTCTCCTCTCCTCCCCTCCCCTCCCTGATCCCCAGGTCAGGTGAAAGCTGGTCCCACCGCCTATAAGGAGTGGCCAGCAGGGGGCAGCAAAAGCCCGCCTTGGGGCGCGGAGAGGCCGCGCGGATTTACTGAGGTCCTAACTCGGGGAAAGGAAGCCAGGCGCCGTGGAGGGGGTGGTGGCGTGAGTCTGCAGATTCGCGGAAGAGCCACCTGTGCGGCCCGGGGAGGGTCCCGGAGGGGGGGGGCAGGACGCGCTGCACTCCCCGCACGCCCAGGGCTGGGGGGCGGAGTCTGCAGGGGGCACGAGCCCCGGGCCAGCCCCGGTGGGAGGGGCCCCAGCGCGCATCCAGGGTGGAACTTCCAGCCCACCAGGCTTCTCCCCACGCTGGGTGGAAGCTTCTGGAACGGGGAAGGTTCCCTGCAGCGCCTTGTCTTCCTAAGTGTCTGGCCGACGCCCCGGCCCCCCCGGAGACGTGGAACTTCTGCGGGGCCCCCCCCACGGGTGCTCCGGCAGCCGGCCCCTCCTCCGGGCCCGCGCAGCCTGGGGAACTGGGGTCTCATCCGACCCAGGGCGCCCGGGCTCCTCAGTTTCCCCGTCTGTAAAAGCACTACGCGCCTGCCCCACGCGTGCGTGTGAGTGGTCTGCGAGGGCCTGCCGCGCCCGGGGCGGGCTGGGGCCCCAGGTCTGGGGGCCGAGGGTCCGTCCCCCGTTGCCTGGTGGTCTCCGCCTCATTCTTGGTGCTATTGTTAGCGAAGCAGGCTCGGCCGGCGGGGCCTGGCTGGCAGCCACCGTCCCCACGTCCCCACGCGGGAGCCGCGCCCGCCCGCGACAGCGCGCAGCGTGGCCCGCGCCTGGGGGAGGAGCGCGCGCCGCGCCCCGCGTCCGTCCCCTGCTCTGGCGGCCCTGGAGGGGGGACCCTGAGGAGGACGCCCTCCAGGCCTCTGGGCCTCTTCTCCACCTGGCCTCCACCCAGCCAGAGCCCCGAGGGCCCAAAGCCCGGCTTTGAAATATCCTGTCCAGGCCGCGGGACCAGGGTGGGCCCTCCAATCTGGAAACTTCCGTGCAGCGCTGGGAATTTTCCTGACGTTTTCCCAGAAGCCTCTCCTCCCGTCTTGTTTTTCTCGTTCGGGAGCTCTGATCCGTCCGGGCCTCTGTTGAGACTCAAGTTTTTACTCTCTTCTTCTTCTCTGTTCCTCAGTCTTTCTACCTTCCGTTCCAGGACGTCCCCTGGCGTTTTCTTCCGTCCTTTCCATTAATTTAAGTTTTGCTCGTGCATATTTGCTCGGTGTCGGCAGCTCACGTGTGCTTGTTCCCCGGCTGTTGTTACCTCCTGGGAGCGACGCCTCTGTCCGGCGTCGTCCGTTCCCCGTGCTTCCTCGTTCTGGCCTCCGGCCTCGCAGCCCGGGCCTTCCTCCCACGGCCACAGCCCTGGGTTTGGGGACGAGGCTCTCGAAGGCTGAGGACGTCTGAGCGGGTGAGCGGCCTCGGGGAAGGGTCAGGCGGGCGCCGCGGTGGTGCCCGGCCAGGGCCCCGCCCCTCGGGTTCACACAGGTGACAGGAAGGCCCGAGGCGGCGGGATGGCTTGTCTGAGGTCACGCAGCCAGCACGGGGCAGCCCTGGCCATCGCGTTAGGTCGGGGTGCCTCCTGTCCCCCGCCCCGGCCACGTCCTGCAGCCCCCCGTCACCCCACAGCTCCCAGGAGCCCCGGGGCGGCTCAGCTCTCGCCTAGGAGTCGGGTTTCTTTGCCTGGGATTTCACAGAACCTTCCAGAATGTGCAGGAGAGGCCGAGCCTGCCGGCCCAGAGTGGAGCCGCCACGGGGCCCCTTGATCCGGGGGGTCTGTGGGTTCTCTCTGACACGGGACACGGCCACGCGTGGTGGGTTCAGGCTTCACGCCGCGGCGGCTGCAGGTGCCTTTCATCACCGGTGACCTTGTTTCGAGGCTCGTGCCCTCCGCCCTGCTCTCCATCCCGTGCAGATTCCAAGGGTCTCCTTGAAGGTCAGGGGGGCCGTGGCCGTCCCAGTGCCGCCCGTGCTAAGTGTACTGGGTCGTGTTACACAGTAATTCCCACGGGCCCAGATCGTGGCTTCTAGAACACTGTTCGAGAGAACTGGAGGACTCTGGGACCGGGCAGGAAAGGTATGCGCCCCAGCGGCTTTAGCGCCAGAGAGTAAGCACGCGGTTGAACGAAACCAAGCAGGACAGGAAAGACCCAACCGCGGGGATGGGCGTGTGCCAGAGCCCACGGAGAGCGCGTCCACTCAACCATTTGACCAAGAAAATCAACAAAGTACTATTGGATTTTAACCCAAGTATAAGATTCAGGGTTTGTGCCGCCTCCTCCAGGAAGCCCTCCCTAATAGTCCTAGGTCGGGCCACTTTCTCCCTGGAGCCACAGCCTCCCGGGCCATTGTGCCAGTTAGGAAAGGTGTCGCTTCCTCCGAACGACAGGATCCCAGGAAAAGCTGGGATTCCCTCTGTCTCCCCTTGCGGCTCAGGCCGGAGCGGCACAGAGGAGGCGCCAGCCGAGCGGGTGTGTGTGGGAGGACAGAGGCGGGGGTGCTGCCCCTGGGCCTGCGGGGGGTGGGGGTGCTTTCCTGCCGAGGGCTGACCCAGCCGCCTGCTCCCACCCACCCCGAGGGTGCCCTCTGCCCCTTGTCCCCGGCCAGGGCCCTAACCCGCAGACACAGCAGCCTCCCTGGGGTCGAGGCCGGCCCCTTCCCCCAGCCCCCTCCCGGCGGCCGGGCCTCGCCTTCCCTCCCCCGCGGGCCCTGGACGGGCGTGGAAGGTGCCACCAAGGGCTCCCACAGCTGATGGCCCCCACGGCCAAGTGCTTCCCTGACCCGGCCCCTGGCGCTCCTTCCGTCCCTCCAGGTCTTCCTCTCACGGCTGCTGTGTCCTTAGCGCTCTGTCCCTGCCTCTCTCCCTGTGTCTCCCCCTCTCTGTCCCACGGCGTGTCTCTATATGTGTCTCTCTCGGTTCTTGTCACTGTCACGGTGTGTGTCCCCATCTCTGCGTGTCTCTCTTTGTCTCTGTCTCTCTGCATCTCTATATCTCTCTCCATGTTCCTGTCTCTGTCTCTGCCTCCTCCTGTCCCTTCTCCCCCTGGCTGATCTGTGTGTTTGCCCGGAGCCAGGGTCCATGACGTGCCAGGTCCCGGAGTGCCCGCTGGATCATAGGAGAGACCCAGGCGTGAGTGCTGAGGACCAGGCGGCCCAGAGGTGGGTTGGAGCCCCCACTACAGGTGGGGGTTCAGGAAGCCTTCAGAGAGGGGGCCCTGAGTGTGGCTCCAAGGAGGGGCCCCAGGGGTAATGGGTGGGGGGCCAGATTAAAGGCTCAGAGATGGGGGCAACAGGGGAACTTGGGGACACAGAAGTGCTTTGGAGGCACTGTGGGGGCACACGGGGGGCTGGGCCCGTGCACTGGCGCTGGCAGACCCCCGCCCGTCCGGCTGGGCCCCCGGGGAGGAGCTCCTCGGGTTCTCAGTTCTCTGACGTCAGAACTTCCCGTTGGTCCCTATTTACTGAGGAGGAAACTGAGGCACAGAGCAGTTGTATAGCGTCAGGGTCACATGACTCAGGAGGGGCAGAGCCACGCTACGGAGCTGGGGTTTCATCCTGAGTGATAGGGAGCCACGGATGGCTCTTGAGAGGAGGCACGTCTCCGTGAGTTCAGCACTGAGCACAGACTCACCAAAGACACGGGGAGCGGAGGACCGCCCCCCTCACCCCCACCTGTGAGCATAGGCGATGGCTCTCCCCTGCCGGTGGGGCCGGGAGGGGACAGAGATGACCCCGCGGATGGCAGGAGCAGACAGTGGGTGTCAGGAGGGCGAGAGGACCCCCCACCCTCCCCACCCGGACCCCCACTTCCTGCTGCCACCCACGTCTGCTGCTCCGGAAAGCTTGTTTGGTCAGGATCCGGTGTGCTTGCCCTCTATTTTCGGAGGCGAAACGGTTCCACGCGAAAGTCTTGAGCGTCCATTTTAATTAAAAAGTTGGCATCGTTAAAGTGGGCCAAGAAACTGCGGAAGAAACCCGCGATTTTTTCCTTGCATCGACTGCTTTAATGTTTCGTGGCCTTCCGGCACATGGGGGTCGCACGGCAATTTTGCAAATCCGTGCTGGTGTCCGGGCCACTTTGCTTCCGTGTTCCCAGAGTGTGGGCATCACGCCAGTGTCTCTGCGTGATTTACGCCCCCTCACCCCGGGAGCCCTGGCCTGTGCCCCCTGCGCCAGGCCCTTCCTCGCCTCCCCCTTGGCTCCTGGAGGGACGATCCAGCCTGCGGGGCTCGCCAGCACGCCATCACCAGGGGATCACAGGACCCATCACCTGGCTGGATTCATGGCTTCCCCTCGGGGTGGGTGCCGAGGACCCCAGGGGCCCTGGAGCCCTCACACTCGCCTGGAAGGCAGGCCCCTCCCCAGAGGCCCCCGAGCCCCCAGCTCACGTGAGGCCCCCTTCCCCTCCCCAGCCGCATGGACTGATCCCCATTTCCAGGCGAAGACTTTGTCACTGGCCCTGAGGGGCTCCACCTTCTGTCCCCTCCCCCTCCCGCCCCGAGTGAGCAGCCTGCGCTCAGTCTCAGCCCAGCAGTGAGGGGACCACACCAGGAACGTCCTGGAAGGCCCAGGCCCGTGCTCAGCTCACCGTGGGGAGACGTTGGGGGGTGGGAGGTGAGGTGGGAGGGGGTCTAGGTCCCTGGCTCTTGGGGACTGTTCCACCTCCGCCTCTCTGTGCCGGGCTCCTGCCTGCAGTGAGATGTGACCCGGCAGGGTCCTCTGGGGACCCCCCCCCCCAGGAAGGGAGAGGCGGGGCCCGGGGCCTGGGTGTCCTCTGGAGTGGGGACCCGGCCTGGGCAGAGCTGGTCGGACCCCCTGGGGGTCTGCAGGCTCCGACAGGGGCCCGGGGCCTGGGCGCACCGCGAGCCCGGCACACGGGGGAACTTCAGTGACCCGCACGTGCCCAGTCGGTGGGTTCAGCCACCGTCCTTGGTAAAATGCAGGCGCAGGACCTGACGGTAACGGCGATTGCTGTGGCTGGTAACAGAGGGATCATCAGTCACTTCAAATAGCGGTTAAGTGTCATCAGCAGCCCTGTGCGGCGTATTTTCTTTGGGGGGATGGGAGGGTGGGTGGATGGGCGGGCAGATGGGGTGGGGATGGCGGAACGCGAGGGGTGCAGGGGGGGCCACTGTGAGGGCCAGCTCAGCCTGGGGGTGGAATTTTCTAGTGCAATTCCTGCTGGTCCCCGCCACTGGGCTGCGGTGCGCCTGTCACTTGCATTCCGTGGGCGGCGGGACCCAGATGCCTGAGGGCAGAACGCGGGGACCCCGCCTGGGCCAGAGGTGGGCCCCAGAGCTGACGGTGACGGGGCCGGGGCTCCTCCTCTCCTGTCAGGCTGAGCACCCGCTGACCTTCAAGTTCAATATGAAAATGTTCAAGTGATATTAAGGCCTTGCCACGATCTGACAGGAGCCCAGGAAATCAGAAGTTATGGGCGACATGCTGTTCGTCTCCTTTCCCGACTTTGGAGCAAGAGCAGGGCCGTCCTTTTTCCCCGAGGAAGGGGGCACGGTGGAAGGCTTGATGTTTTTCAAGGCAGAACATTCCAGAATGGACTGCAGGAGCCTCGGATGCTCTCTCTGGAACACCCAAGCGTGTCCGGACAGTAGCTGCCCATGGGGCGGTGCGCGTCCTGAGTGCGGGGGCGCCCAGGATGGCCCGTCCTCCCCGAGGCCTCCCTGACGGCCGACCCCTGCCCGGGAGCTGCTCGGTTCCAGGGCTCCTCACGTCTGGCAGTGATGTGAGCCCGTCCCTCGTTCACTCGCTCACTAACGTTCCGTGAGCCTGAGCCGGGCGCCTGGGCTGTGTGCTTGGAGCTGGGACCGCACCCGACGACGCCCTGCCCTGTGTCCTCCCCCGGGGCCAGCGCAGTGGCCCTCGAGCCGTCACCTGGGGGAGCTGGCTGACTAGTGCCCCTCGGAGCCCTGGGACCCAGGGCAGAAGCCCGTGGGCACGTTGGGACTCCACCGTTGACATTATCATCATCCACCTGGGGATGCTGGGCTCAGCTGCCCGCTTGCTGCCCATTACTCCCGGGGAGCCCTGGCCTGGGGCGCCCGCCCAGTCCCTGCTCCTCGAGGCGAGGACTCTGACCTGGTCTGCGGGTGGCCTGGTGCTTCCTCCACGGGGTCACCCTCCACCCCGTGTCCACCTGGCAACCTTGCACGCCCTCCTGTCAGCTCAGGGGCCTGCAGGCGAGGCAGCCTTCGGGCGCGGGACAAGCCAGCCTAGTGGCCGCGGGGGCGGTGGGAAGGGCCCGCACGCAGCGTGGGGGGCGGGGGGCAGTCCGAGTGGCCGTGGCGGCCTGTCGGGTTGTGGGGACACTACAGGGAGACCGACGCTGGGACAGCACTCGGTCGACCGGAGGTTCTGAGGTCAGCCCGCAGAGCGCGCGGACCCGCGTCCTTCACAGCTCCAGAGGTCACAGCGGGGACGCGGCCAAGTTCGGTGGAAGGGAAGAGTGTCTCTCTCGAAGCCCCAGGACCCGGCACTCCCATCTCGGGGCTGGAACAGCGGCCGCACGATGTTTTCACTGGGCCGCAGCCACCCCTGTGGCCCGGAAGGGTCACCCACCCTTCCCGAAGGCCGCGGCCGAGGACGGGGAACACCCAACGGAAGAGGGCGGCGGATCCGGGGACCTGGGCGCTAAGGAGGTCACGCCCTGTGCCCGGAGCCCCCAGGTCCTCTCCGCAGGGCACAGGGTGCGGTGGGTCGGGCCCGGGGAGGGGGCTGGCTCCCCCCTGCTCCTGCCACCCTGGGCCCACGCAGTCCCCGCCAGGGCTCCTCCAAGGAAACGTTTTCACCAGTGTATTTCCAGCCCAGTCAGTGGCGGTTTAATATCCAGAAGGGCGGCAAGGGGACGCGAGGCCGTCCCTGAAGCGGCCAAGGGCGCACGCCGTCCCACAATGGAGAGGAAATGAAACACGAAGATGTCTTCCTCTCCCGAACAATGGCGAGCGTCAAACCCCAGATCGGGCAGACACACAACCGGGCCAGGACGTGGCGGGGACGCGGGAGGAGGGAGGAGACGGCCAGACGCAGACCGCGGTCCTGGCCTCGCCTCAGTTTCCTCCTCTGTGAAATGGGATGACAACGGTAGGGAGGCGGTGAGGGCCCCCAGCAGTCACCCTGCAGGGTCCCCAGGCCAGACTGCGTCCCCGTGGCTGGAAGACCGTGTGGCTGGGGTGGGTGCGCGGGGCGGACGCTGGATCCGTTTTCTCTGCTTTGCCCTAAAGGGCACAGCTGGGCAATGCAGACCAGCGGGCCGACTCTGGGACGAGCAGGGCCGGGGTCAGCGGGTCCCCACTCAGCGTTGTCACAGGCGGGGGCTGCCAGTCCTGAGCCCGTGTCGCATCCCTCAGGAGGATGTGGGGGCTGTTCGCGGCCACTGCGCCCAGCAGCCCAGGCTGTACCGCTCAGGGCTGGCGGGGAGCACCTTCTGTGTGTCCAGCCGAGCCCTGGGGGTGCAGGGCAGGGTCACATCCGGTGCCCATTTCCAGGGGTCTCTCAGCTGGTGGGGACAGAGCTCGAGGGCCGAATGTGACCGGCACTGAGGCCGAGGGTGCACAGAGGAGGCTCTGCTGGGCTGGGGGCCAGGCAGGAGGCTTCCTGAAGGAGGGGGAGCAGAGTCGCCGTGAAGAAGGGGAGGTGGGGGGGGCTTGCGCGGGGGGATGGTGGCGTTGGGGCCCCCGGTGCTCTGCTGGGGACTTAACGAAGGTCTTGCTGGGGCCATGGGGCTGGACGGGCGTCTGGGCTGGTTACTGGCCTGCTGCGTCTCAGTCCTGAAGTCACCCCCCCCCCACTGTCCCTGACCCTGGGGCCCTGCCAGCTCCACACCCCTGACCCCCAGCCAGCCGGCGGCCCCTCCCACCCACGATGGGAGGGGCAGGAAGAGGTGGGGAGCAGGGGGGGCCTCAGGCCCTGGGCCAGCGATCCGGCAGCACAGAGCGGGGGCTCCAGCTCCGCCTTGGTGCGCCCAGCCAGGCCACGTTGGGTGGCGGTGCCGGCCGGGCTCTGGACTGTGTCCCCAAGGTGGACAGAGCACGGGTGAGGTGTGTCCCCCCTCTGCAGCCTGGGCTCTGGGCCCCGGGTTGCGCTCCTCCAGCCCTCCTGCAGGGTCTCATCTGAGGGTCACCCCAGTGCTCTCTCCAGCAGCTCTCCTCACCATCCACCCCGGATCCAAGCTGCCACCACATCCCCTCTGCACAGTGTGGCCAGATCTGAGCCCCTCTCCCCGCCCCACAGTGCCCACCGGCCGGAGCCACCGCAGATGGCTCCTGCCCGCTCTCGGCAGCAGAGATGCCCCTTGGGAATCAGGCCCCCCCGTGGCCCTTCCCTGCTCAGGTCCCATCCCCCTGAGCAGAAGTCAAAGTCCTCACTGAAGCCTGGAGGCCCCGTGAGGCCTGGTCCTGTCAGCAATCGGCCATCAGCCCTGGACCCCCCGCCCTCGCCCGGCCCCCGCTCCCGCCCTGCGGGAGACCCCACCTGGCCAGGCTTCTCTGCCTCGTTTGCAGATCCTCCTGTGTCCGGAGCTGCGCTGGCACGTTACAGGTGCTCTGTACGCATTTCCTTCTGGGGACATAAATGGCAGGAGTGAACCGCAGGTGACGCATGTCCAGGTGCACGGGGTGAAGCCAGATGCCCGGCCCAGGGCAGCTGCCGGCCCCCTGGGTCAGATGGGGCTCCGAAGAGGAGGACCACCCTAGAGAATCGTGTTCTAGCAAAATCAAACGGCATCAGACAGAACTTGAGGGTCCCAGAAGGAAGGGTGCGGCCAGGCCTCACTCCGGGTGGCCCGCCCGCCTGGGCCCAGACCCTAGCTCACCGCCTGCTGCCCGAGTCACGTGTGACTCTGCCTCCTGGGCTCACAGCGGGAGGAACGCGGTGACCGCTCCTCTCTCAGGGCCGCGCAGGAAGCGCCCGGAGCCCCGTGGCACGGGCCGCCATCACTGCTCGCGTGGGACAGGGGGCTGGCGGGGGTAAGTCTGAGATCTCTGCTGTCCGCTATGCTGGGGGCAGGGGGCTCCCCTGAGCAGCACCCTCAGGCCAGAGCTCGTGGAGAGGCCTCCCTCCCAAAGCCAGCTGGTGCTCCCCCCCTCAGCCTTCAGCCCTGGCAGAGGGGCCCCCAGGCCTGCTGCATCCCTGCCATGGCCGCAGCAGCGGGGGGAGGCTGAGTGGGCTGCCCTGACTCTGCCCCGTGACTCCTGCGGGGGGCCCGCCCTTCCCCGGTCCATCCTGCTGGACCCCTTCCCCTTGGGGGGCACATTGTGGGGCCAGGAGGGGCCCTGCCACTCTCCAGAGGCGACAGCCCCCAGGAGGGCCTCTGCTGGGGGTCTCCCTTCGAGCTTCCTCCACAAGGCAGGTGGCCACCAAGTGGGTTTGGAGTCCAGAGAGGCCGCTGGCCGGGCCGTGACATTGGAGTGACGTCTGTCCAAGTCATCCTGCCAGGTTGGATCACAATTTTTCTAAAATGGAGGGGGGGGTGAAGGGTCCCTGCCTGCAGGCAGGGCTGATGGCGGTGGGGGGAGGGCCTCCCAGGGGCTTGGAGCAGGGTGGTCGGGCTGCGGGCTCTGCAGGGCCAGCCCGCGTCCCCCCCACCCCTCCATGGTGTGCGACACAGCTGAGCCCCTCTGGCCCGGCAGCCGTGTGCACGGCTAGCGTGTCCCCTTCTGAACCAAGCTCCTCGCCGTGGAAATGGTGCTAATGGACCCTTGCTCCAGGGCTGCCGGAGCTGCGTGTGGCTGTAATTAGGTATCGATTCAGTAATTTGGGGGATTAATTTGTTAGATCAGCACAATCTGTGTCACAAGTAACAAAGCAGATGGAGGGTGGGAGTATGTGCAAGGTTGCCTGGCGTGCACAGGACGGCCTCCGGGTGCAGGGACCCCGATGCACAAGGACCCCGCGTGCATACAGGACGGTCCCCAGGAGCAAGGACCCCACATGCACACAGGACGGTCCCCGGGAGCAGGGACCCCGCGTGCACACAGGACGGTCCCCGGGAGCAAGGACCCCACATGCACACAGGACGGTCCCCAGGAGCAGGGACCCCACGTGCACACAGGACGGTCCCCGGGAGCAAGGACCCCACATGCACACAGGACGGTCCCCGGGAGCAGGGACCCCGCGTGCACACAGGACAGCCCGGGGCAGGGACCCCGCGCCCACAGGACAGCCTGGGGCACAGGGACTGGGGGGAGGGTCGGAGCCCCTGCTCCGGGTGCTGCAGCACCTACACCCCATCCAGATCCAGTTCCTCTTGTTCTCTGCTTCTGCACGACAGTCCCTTTCTCTGTGGTCTGGCATCTGCCCCAGCCACCTGCAGGCTTCCCTGGGCCCCAGACGCCCTTCCTGCCTGTGCATATGCTGTTCCCTCACTGTTCCAGCCCTTCACCTCTAGGTAAACAGTGCCACGTCCAGGAAGCCCTCCAGGTTGCTGCTTTCCCCACAGCCTTTTCCGGGGGTGAGCACGGGCTGCAGGACTGCGTGCAGGGTGGCCTGGACTTGGTCAGGGCTGGAGAGGCCAGGACCCCAAAATGGAGCGTGGAGAAGCCCTGGCACCTGCAGGGGGTTTGAGAAGCTCGCCCACTCTGCCCCCCACCCCGCGCCGTGGGCTGAGCTGGGCAGGGACGGGCATGGAGGGGAGCAGGGGCCTTCCTGGCGAGCTGCTCAGGTAGCACCCCAGCAGGTGGGGAGGGATGGGGAGGAGACGGAGGCAGGAAGCCCCCCCCCCGCCCGGCTCCGGGGTGGCTTGCTGGGAGCGGGGACACCGCTGTCACTGGCCGGGGGGGATCACTTGCAGGGGAGCTCACACAACAGGAAGACAAAGGCTCTGAGCTTCGGGGAGGCCCCGGCACAGCCACGGAGGCAGAGCCCGGTGCTCGGACCCGAGGAGCTCGGGGCCTCCCGCTGCTGACAGCAGCCCCCCACGTGCAGGGTCGGAGCGGGCGGGCAGAGCCCTTCCCTTGCCGACAGTTTCACGTCCTCCCCACTGTCACACGGGGACGTGGGGCGGCTGCCCAGGCTTGTAGGGGGGGCCCTGAGCACGCACACGGCCAGCGGAGCTCCCTGAGTGCCAGCCCCGGGCCTGCCCGTGTGTCTCAGGAACGGACGACCTTCCTGACGACCCTCCGTGCGCACGGACGCGGCAGACGCTCTCTGTCGTTCACTCCGTGGGTGCCTGGCTGGGTGCTGGGGCCCGGCAGCCCAGACGTGATGAGGCGGCCGCCCTCAGGACCTCAAGGACCCCAAGTAAACTGCCCGTCCCGACAGCTTTGTCTTCCAAATGCAGGGGTCCCTCCTGACCTGCCGTCTCGTTTTCTATGGTTTGAGTTTCCCACAGTCAGCAGGGTCCAGAAGCGATCCTCCTCCTGACGTGTGGTCAGGTCAGCAGCATCATGAGGTTAGTCGCTCACCTCCTCCTGCGCACGCGGGCACTTCAGCGTCTCACATCATCGCAAGAAGCGTGGGGGCAGGACAGTAAGAGATTCAGAGAGAGAGAGAGAGAGACAGAGACAGAGAGAGGAAGACCACATTCACGCAACTTTCATTACAGTGCAGTTACACTTGCTCTAGCTTATTGGCTAATCGCTTCCTGCACCTAATTTATTAATTAAACCTTCCCCCGTCTGCGCCGACGGGGAGAAGCACAATGTGTACAGGATCCCGCACTGTCACAGTTTCAGGCCTCCACGGGGGTCTTGGAACGTCCCCCCACGGAGGAGGGGGGACTACTGTGAACCCCCCTCTTGCTCCTTGCACTTCCCCCTGAACTTGCTCCGCTGGTCCACCTGCCACGGAGGTGACACCGTGTGGCTCTCAGGCTGGGTCCCACGAAGCCTAGAAAGCTCCTGTTTTGGTATCTGAGAACACGCTCAAAATGGTTCTTTCCAGGACGCTCCTTGCGGCCACCGGCAGACGCTCCAGGAAACTACCAGGTGACCTCCCAGCCACCAGCCTGTGACGGAGCCGCCCCGAGCATCCAGCCTGCAGCTGACAGCAGTCCCGTAAGACACCGGACAGCAAGCTTGCAAAGGACCTCGAGGGAGACTGCCCAGCTCAGCGCCTGACCCCTGACACCCACTGCGGGGACTCCAAGGGACACTTTCCAGCTCAGGGCCTGACCGCAGCCCCCACTGCGGAGACCCCGAGGGAGACTAGACTGTCCAGTCAGCCCCTGACCCCCGACACCCACTGTGGGGACCCGAGGGAGACCGCCCAGCTCTGCCCCTGACACCCACTAGGGAGACCCCAATGGAGACTGCCCAACGGAGCGCCACACCCCCAACACCTGCTGCGAGGACCCCGAGGGAGACTGCCCAGCTCAGTGCCTGACCCCAGTACCCGCAGTGTGGACCAGAGGGAGACCACCCAGCTCTGCCCCTGACACCTGACACCTACTAAGGGGACCCCAAAGGAGACTACCCAACGGAGCGCCACACCCCCAATACCTGCTGCGGGGACCCCGAGGGAGACTGCCCAGCTCAGTGCCTGACCCCAGGTTCCACTGAGGGGAACCCAAAAGATAACTGCCCCGCAGAGCAGCTGACCCCCGACACCTGCTGCGAGGACCCTGACAGAGACTGCCCAGTTTAGCGCCTAACCCCAGGCCCACTGCGGGGACCCCGAGGGAGACTGCCCAGCTCAGCGTCGGCCCCCTGACTCCCACTGGGGGATCCCGAGGGAAACTGCCCAGGGGAGCGCCAGACCCCCGACACCTGCTG
>CM053567.1:189138594-189156222 GCA_028646485.1 Cryptoprocta ferox
GCTGTATTTTGTCAAATGCTTTTTTTGCATCTGTCGACAGGATCATATGGTTTTTATCTTTTCTTTTGTTAACGTGATGTATCACATTGATGGATTTGAGAGAGAGAGAGAGAGCAAGCAGGAGAGGGGCAGAGAGAGAGAGGGAGACACAGAATCCGGAGCAGCTCCAGGCTCCGAGCTGTCAGCACAGCGGGGCTCAAACTCAAAACCGCGAGATCATGACCTGAGCCGAAGTCGGATGCTTAACCGATGGAGCCACCCGGGCGCCCCACCCACGACGTGTTTTAATTAAACATGTTATTGAACAAGAGTCCGTGAACTGATCAGGCCTGCGTGCTCACCCGCCGGGTCCGGACACAGGACCTTCACACGCCCCAGGAGGCCCCTGCACGGCCCTTTCCTAAACAGTTAGAGGCACTCCAAACCGAAAATCTTAAACAAGATGCACAGCCATTGTGGGGTGGACGCTCAGAGGTGCCAGGGCTTCCGACGGCCGTGCAGCTGCCACTCTGCACCCCAGAGCTGTCCCCTCCTGTGAATCCGAAACTCTGCCCCCGCTGGACACTAACTCCCCATCTCCTCCCGGCCCTGGCAGCCGCCATCTGCCTTGTGCCTCTGCGATCTCTCTGCCCCGGGGACCTCGTAGAAGCAGATCACAGGGAACCCGTCCCTTTGTGACGGGAGTACCCCATTGAGCACCGTGTCCTCCAGGTCCAGCCCCCTGGTAGCAGGTGTCAGATGTCCTTCCCTTTTACGGCTGGGTGATGACCCACGGGATTACACACGCACCACATTCCGATGACCCACTTGCCGTTGGTGGACACATGCGGGGCTCCCACCGTGGGGATGTGCGCGTGTCCCTTGTCAGGGCCGCCCCAGCACACTCTGCGGTTGGGGTCCGGGCTGCGTGGAGGCTCTGGGGTGGCCGGCACCTAGAACAGGCCTGGGGCTTGGCGAGGCCCCTCTGGGTGTTAGCTTGGGTTACTGTCATTCTACGAATACCCCACGTGATAAAGGCGCGTATCTCAGGGAGGCCGCAGCTCGTGTGCAGTTCCTCCCGCACACTGTCTCGTGTTAGCAGGATGCGCGACAAGCGGTGTTTACAGGCTTACAGGAACCACGGAGCTTTTGTGCTTTGCCAGGGATGAGAGCGCCCTCGACAGCACGGCGGGCTAGGCAGCAGGGTGGTTCGAGCCGGGCATGGGAGCAGAGTGACGACAGAAGGGGATGGTGGCCCCTGGCAGCTTCTGCACTTGTCTGCATGCGGCCGAGGGCTAATAGCTTACGGGCGTCGTGGAGCACTGGGTCCTGAGAGCCTGTCTGCAGGGTGGGCCCGGGCCTCGCCTTCGTCCGCCTCCTCAGGCCTCCGGGGAAAAAGAGGGGCTTGCCCTCCCGCAGCCGGGCACCGAGTGCCGGGAGGCAGGCTTTGGCTCAGCCTGGGGGTGAGGCTTCTAGCCGGAGTCACCCAGGCACAGCCTTTGGGGACGCGAGGCTGGGATGGGGCGGTGGGAGCCGGTGGACTTGGACGCCTGGGCAGCTCAGGCCGTTGAGCATCTGACTCTTGATCTCAGCTCAGGTCGTGATCTCATGGTTCATGGGATCGAGCCCCGCGTCGGGTTCGGCGCTGACGGTGCAGAACCGGCTTGGGATTCTCTCTCCCTCTCTCTTCGCCCCTCCCCCACTCATGCTCTCTTTCAAAATAAATAAATAAACTTAAAAAAAAAAACAGTCGGTGGGATCTCCAGGTGGGAAGAAGAAAAGAGGGTGTCTTCAGTCCAGGAAGCGGTTTGACTATTAACAACGGCACCCCCAAACCTTTCCGAAGCAGGCTCCGTGCCGGGCCCTGAGCGGGGCCCCTCCCAGGCAGGTCTGGGTGCTCCCGGGATAGCGGACACTTGCCCAGGCAACAGGAAGGGGAGAGAAACTGGGAGACGCCCCAGGTGGTGACATCGGTGGAGGGGGATAGTGGGGGGGTCCAGCGGGCGGTGGCGGTGGGAGTCTCAGGCCTGGGCCAGAGTCCAGGCTGGAGGTGAAGGTTGGTGCGGGCGGGGCCAGGGTGCTCGAGCCCCACGGTGTCCTTTGCACAGGGAGACAAGCTGGGCCCCAAGAGGTGCCTCTGCCGTCTGCAGTCGGCAGAAGAAAGGCCTCGGGGCAGTGGTGCCAAGGCTGGGGCTCCAGGGAGGCCGGGAAGAGGAGGCCAGGACGGGCCCATCTTGACAAGAACTGATACAGAGAAGGGAGCGGGGAGCAGAGCCTACGAGGCTCAGGGCTGGGGCCCAAAGTTAGGCGCAGTCCGGATCTCTGGCCGAGGACGTCATCCCAGCAGCCTGCTGAGACTGTGGGGGAACCGCATTGGCAAAGAACCCTGAACTTGGGCCTTCCTGCCCTGAACAGGGCTGCTGCACTGCAGCCGCTGAGGCACTCCCCGCCCCGGGTGCCTTTGAAGGGGTCTCAGAGTCTCGGTCTTCAGGGTCAACAACACTTCAGTGTGATATTTTCAAAATGACTGCAGACAAATCCTCCACAGGAGCAAAACATCACGATTTGAAGAAAAGATGGAATAAGGCAGGTCAGGGGTGGCACCGGGGATGGGGGGACAGGGGATGGAACAGGGCAGGTCGGGGTGGCACCGGGGATGGGGGGACAGGGGATGGAACAGGGCAGGTCGGGGTGGCACCGGGGATGGGGGGATGGGGGACGGAACAGGGCAGGTCAGGGGTGGCACCGGGGATGGGGGGACGGGGGACGGAACAAGGCAGGTCGGGGTGGCACCGGGGATGGGGGGACGGGGGACGGAACAGGGCAGGTCAGGGGTGGCACCGGGGATGGGGGGACGGGGGACGGAACAGGGCAGCGGGGAGATCACCCGCGTGCAGGTTGGCTCTGGTCTCGGTTTAAAACCTTAGCTTCTCCATCGCAGATCTTTCCTGCGTTAGCTTTGGTCTTTCATTGTGCTCATTAGAATACTCTCTATCATTGTCTGGGGTGTTCGGTGCCTCCTTAAGTTTCGTGCTTGAGGCCAGAGACTCACTACTTCACCCTGTTCCCGGAGGAGCCCCAGAGGGGCTTTCTCCATGGGGCCACCGGAATGTGGGCCCGAGACTGATGGCTGGCGGGAGCCCTCCTCTGCAGCCCGGGTGTGTGAGGAAGCTCCCTGGGCATTTGCGGAGAGGCCCCGGCCACGGAGGAAGTCCTCGCCCACCGAACGTGGCTGCTCCCGCACCGGGCCTCCACTTGTGGCTGCCACTCACCGCCGCCAGGGCTGGAAGGTGGACACACGGGGTGTGGCAAGTGGACACACAGGGTGGTAGGTGGACACCAGGACTAGCAGGGGAACACCTGGGGTGGCAGGGGGACACCTACGGTGGTCACTCAGGGAAGACCCAGGTTTTGGAGAGCCTCCCGGGGGCCACCCACCCTGGGGCTTTGTGTTGTCTGACTTCATGATCGACCTTATTGTTAAAGGCAGTTCGCTTGCGGCGGTTTCCCCTCATTTGCCACCAGCGTCCCTGTGGCTGATCTCAATGGGGGAGCACTCTCCTGGGACAGCCGCTCCCCAGCTTCGGGGTGCCCACCTTTGTTCTCCTGACCCGGTCAGCCGGTCTCTGGGAACTAAGGGCCCGTCTTCCCAAAAGGATTCCTCAGGAACTAAGGCCGGGGGCGTGTGGCTCAGGGGCTTAGGATAGCCGATCTTCGCTGAGCGCCACGGAGCTCTGTGCCCCCTGGGGTCAGCAGCACCAGTCACCCTAGGGGAAGCCTTGGGGTATTCTTGGCTGTCCCCGTAGTGGGATCTCAGTTAGAGGTCACAGTCCCAGGAAGCTGGTGTCCTGTAATGTGTGGGACAAGCCCCCACTCCTCACTCCACAAAGCTTCTCAAATACCTTGGGGGTATTTCTTGTGGGTAGAAATCCCACAGATGGACATCTGAACCTAGAAACGAACTGTACTTATAAACACATTGAATGTGTTTATAGTTTTATTTTTTTGTTTTTTATTTTAGTTTTTAATGCTTTTCTAAGGAAGAGAGAGCACAAGCAGGGGAGGGTCAGAGAGAGAGAGGGAGAGAAAGAATCCCAAGCAGGCTCCACGCTGTCAGCGCAGAACCTGATGTGGGGCTCGAACCCATGAACCTCGAGATCATGACCTGAGCCAAAATCAAGAGTCGGATGCTCTGAATAGGTACTTTTCCACAGTGTCTGGCCAACAGACACCTGAAAAGATGCTCATGCTCATCGTCGCTCATCATCAGGGAAACACAAGTCAAAACCACAATGAGAAACCACCTCACACCTGTCGGAATGGCCAACATGAACAACTCAGGCAACAGCAGAAGTTGGTGAGGATATGGAGAAAGAGGAAACTTTTGCGCTGCTGGTGGGAATGCAAACTGGTGCAGCCGCTCTGGAAAACAGTATGGAGATTCCTCAAAAAAGTAAAAATAGAACCACCCTACGACCCAGCAATTGCACTACTAGGAATTTATCCAAGGGACACAGGAGTGCTGAGGCACAGGGGCACACGCACCCCAACGTTCATAGCAGCACTTTCAACAGTACAAATTATGGAAAGAACCCAAGTGTCCATCGGCTGATGAATGGCTAAAGATGTGGTTTGTACATACAATGGAATACTATTTGGCCATGAGAAAGAATGAAATCTTGCCATTTGCAGCAACATGGATGGACCTGGAGGGTATTATGCTGAATGAAATAAGTCAGGCAGAGAAAGACACATGTCATGTGTTTTCACTCATATGTGGATCTTGAGAAACTTAGCAGGAGACCATGGGGGAGGGGAAAATAGTTACAAACAGAGAGGGAGGGAGGCAAACCATAAGAGACTCTTAAATACAGAGAACAAACTGAGGGTTGATGGGGGGGCGGGGGGGAGGGGAAAGTGGGGGATGGGCATGGAGGAGGGCACGTGCTGGGAGGAGCACTGGGGGTTTGTATGTAAGCGATGAATCACGGGAATCTACTCCCGAAGCCAAGAGCACACTCTACACACCGTACGTTAGCCAACTTGACCATAAATCATATTTAAAAAAAAAAAGTCGAATGCTCAATGAACTGAGCCCCCAGTCACCCCTGTTTATAGTTTTAATATGAGTTGAATTTTCCATAATGCTATGATCATGTGCATCAAGGAAAGACAGAACTTGCTTAATTTGGAACTTTACGAGGAGTAGAGCCCCATTTCACCAAAAATGCAGATATGTCCCCACCGTCTACACTGCCACCGGCACCTGAGTCTAGATGCGCCACTCTGGTCCTGTCTACGCGCCCACACACAGAGCTGTGAAAAGTATAACTCACTTTCCTTTCCCCTCCCCTTCGTATTTTAGTCAGGGTTTCATGTTGCCTTTTAAAACTTATTTGCGTGACAGGTTAGACCATTCATTTCGCTTCGGGAATGGCATCTAGTATAGAAGAAAGGGATGTATGAAAATAATTTTTAATCAATGATTATAACAGTCAATAAAGTGCCGTTCGCTGGGCCTCCACAAGTAGGGCGGTAGGCACCCACACCCCCTCTGACCCTCGTCCGTCCCTGCTTACAGAGGAGAACACCAGGCTAACAAACAGCAAACACGGGGAGGGGTACACGGGGACGCCCAGGGGACTGACCCTCCAAACTCGCTTACACGTGATGGAACAGTCGAAGATCTATCCACCCGGTGCACCAGTGCGGAGATCAGACCAGGGACAGTCAGACTGGGACTCCCCTGAGCGGGCGACACCCCTCGCTGGCCAGCTGTGTGCTCTGCTGAGCGAGAACACCTGCGGGGTAGTTAGCTTCACACCGAAGCAGAAAGGGCGATACGCCTTTGTCACTGAGACTCACCTGGGCCCTGAGAGCCCGCGGCCTTGGAAAGGAGCTCCCCTGGCTGGACGCCCCTCTCCCCAGGGGCTCTCGCATCCTCGCCAGACTGCATGCTGCCCGACTCTCTCCTGCTGCAGCTTCCCTAGTCAATGCGGAAAGTCTGGGGACCAGCCCCTCCAGCCCCGTCTACAGACAGACCTGTGCCAGAGGCTGCCCCTGCCCCCTGGGGTCCCAGGCCAGCTCTGGGGATAATTGCTCTTTTCCACAAGAGTCCCCGTATCCCTTTCTTCCTGTTTGATACCACACATTTATTATGTCAACGCAATCATCACCGTAAAATCATTTGGGAACAACTGACAATAGAAGTCATCGGAAGAAATTCATGAATAATGAATCATCCTGAAATGAATTGTAACAACACTTTGCTATTTTTCCTCGAATAGTATTTGTCTTGTAAAAATAGGTTAGCTGAGCTTGCGAGGAAAGGATACACACGAAACTACCTTTGTCATCAGGGACTCGTCAGGAGGGCCCCTGGAGACAGGCTTGAGCGGGAGCCGAGCAGCGCACAGCACAGGCCGTGCACGGCTCTGGCGTTTGGCGCACACACGCTCAGCATTGCTACATCTTCCCGGTGCAGGGACCCCGTGATCACTACATCAGGGCATCACGTCCCTCCCTGTCCCCGGTACTGCCTTTGTTCTGAAGTCTGCTTCACCTGACGTCAGGACTGTGTGCGTGATGTCGTATGAGATTGACACGGACACTCCTGCTTTCTTCTTTTTTATTTAAAAACTTCTTTAATGTTTTATTTATTGGAAGAGAGAGAGAGAGAGAGAGAGACGGGGGTGGGGGGGTCAGAGAGAGAGGGAGACACAGAATCTGAAGCAGCTCCAGGCTCCAAACTGTTAGCACAGAGCCTGAAGCAGGGCTCAAACTCACGGACCATGAGATCATGGCCTGAGCTGAAGTTGGATGCTCAACCAACTGAGCCCCCCAGGCGCCCCAATCTTCCACTTTCTTCTGATTAAAGTTTGCTTGGTGCCTCTTCCTCGGTCTGTTTAATTTCAACATACCTTTTCATGATATGGGAAGTGAGTGTCTTGTATACAGGACACATCAGGGCCACACCGGCAATCTCTGCCATTTAATTGGTATATTTAGACCATGTGCATTTAATGTAGCTGTAAATATGTTAGGGCTTCCATATTATTCTTTGTTTTCTGTTCTTCCTTTCTCTTTTCTTCCCCTACTTTCCTTTGGGTTACTTGCACATTTTTTGAGTTCCGTTATGACTTATCTATAGTGTTTAGTGTTTAAAAAAATTTTTTTAACGTTTATCTATTTTTGAGGGAGACAAAGAGAGACAGAACATGAGCAGGAGGAGGGGCAGAGAGAGAGGGAGACACAGAGCCTGAAGCAGCTCCAGGCTCCGAGCTGTCGGCACAGAGCCTGACGCAGGGCTCGAACTCACGAGCTGCATGATCATGACCTGAGCCGAAGTCAGAGGCTTAACTGACTGAGCCACCAGGTGCCCCCGTAGTGTTTAGTGTCTTTGAGAGAGCCTCCTTGTGTGGGTTTTTACGTGGTTGCTCTGTTATTACATGGTACAAAAAATTCATCCTGGGCCACTGCTGTCCCCATTCTACCTGCTTTCCTGAAGTGTAAACACTTTACCTCTCTTTGGGTCCTTTCGCTGGCCCCATTTATGATAAGAGTGTCTCAAATATCTCTTCCACTTACACTGAGAATCCCAGCAGGGTTATCCTTTTTGCTTCAGCTGTCAAACATGGCTTTAATTAATTAATTAATTAATCTATTTGTTTTTCTTCAAGTTGATCTTTGTTTTTTTAAAAATATAATTTATTGTCAACTTGGCTAACATACAGTGTACACAGTGTGCTCTTGGTTTGCGGGGTAGATCCCTGTGATTCATCACTTCCACACGACCCCCAATGCTCCTCCCAGCACGGACTGTCCTCCTCAATGCCCATCCCCCACTTTCCCCTCCCCCCGTGACCCCCCATCCACCCTCAGTTTGTTCTCTGTGTTTCAGAGTCTCTTGTGGGTTGCCTCCCTCTCTGTGTCAAACATGATTTTAAAATTTCAAGGCCAGAAGGAAGGTCTGTTGTGTTTACACATTCTTTTGCTTATCACGTTCTTCCTTCTTCCCGATGCTCCAAGTCCCTGATTTTATCATTTTCTTCTGTTTAGAGAACTCCCATCACCAGCCTATTAGGGTAGGTCTGCCAATGACAAGCACCCACAGGCCTCCCTCATCTCAGAATGTCTTGACTGTCCCTTAATTCCTGAAGGACACTTGTTCTGGGTATAGAATTCTGAGGTGATGATTCTCCTCTTTCAGCATGGTTTTTGATGAGAAATCTGCTCATTGTTTTTCTCCCTGGAAGTGAGTTAGCCTTTTTCTCTGCTTGCTCTCAAGATTTGTCACTTCGTCTTTTAATTTTCAGAAGTTTGATGCTGAGTCTTGGCATGGACGCATTGGGGGTGCCCTGTTCTGGGTTCCCTTGTCTTGAATCTGGAAGCTTGTGTTTTGGGCAAGTCTGGGAGCAGAGCCTGACCTTGGAGGCTGTGCCCTTTCCCCCTGCCTCCCCCCAGCGTCCCCCATCCTGGCTGCAGCCCTCACTGCCTTTCCTTCTGGAGGTGTCAGGCATGGGTGTGGGGGGATGTCCCACACCCTGGACAGCCTGCTAGCCCTCACAGGTGGACAGGAATGTGCCAGAGCAGGTGGCTGGGGGGGGAGGGGCGGGGCGGGCTCCCACAGCCTGGGCTGCCCCATCACAGCACAGTAACTTGTTTTGCCCCGGCCACGCCTGTGTCGTCCATCCACCAGCCTCCAAATAGGGAAATGAGAGCCGAGAAGACCCCAGCTGAGCTCTAGGCCCCTGGCGCACTCAGCAAACGTTCAGGGAAGGAGTGGTTCTGCGCACGGATGAACGGGCAGAAGCAGGAAGACAGATGAGCCAATAAAACTCGACCCCAGGAGGGAGAAGCCTCAGGAACATCGACCTCGGATTCTCAGGCAGGGACGGTGCGTGGTTTTGTGAGCTGGGTGCCCGGGTCCCTCAGCTCCACCAGCTACGACGTTGGCCATGTCGCATCCCTGCCTGGGCCTCTCGAGGGGAAGATGGTACAGTTGTTCACTGTGAGCATAAAACAGTCGTGTAGCTGAAGGGTTCAGGGCAGTGCCGGGCACCTGGCGGGCACCACGTGACATGAGCCATTGTCAACTGCTCCTGTGTGGCACGGAGCAGGCTCACTCTACAGATGAGGAAACTGAGGCTCAGAGAGGCTAAGCCCCCTGTCTGAGGTCACACAGGAATAAATATTGACCAAGCACCTACTATGCGCCAGGCCCCACGCTGGCTCTGGTGTCACAAGAGTGAACCAGGCATCCTCCCCCAGGAGAGAAATTTCTGCCCCCGCCAGTCCCACCAGCGAGGGGGCCCAGCAATGGGCCAAGGCATGGTGACCCTCTGCGGTCCCGCTGTGGTTGGAATGTGCCGGAATCTGCGCGTCTTTCCGTCTGTTTGAGGCCACCTGCCGCTTGGACCTGCTGGCCATTGGGGTGGCCGGTGAGGAGGAAGACACGCGAGTGGGACCCACTCTCACCTCCGGATGACAAGCAAACTCGGAAGTGAGAAAACGGCTATGAGAGGAGCCCGCCGGGACCCCCAGGTCTCGTGTGCCCCCCGCTGCTGTGCTCTAGCCTTGCTCCGTGGGGAGCCGGTGACTCCCGAGATGCTTAGGAACCGGCGCATTAGCCGCAACTACACCCAGCACAGCCGCAACTACGCCCAGCACACCCTGCAGAAGCCTGGGGTGCCCGAAGCGTAGGTGCCTGGGGAGGGAACCCCTCAGAGCCCCCTCGGCCCTGCCTGGACGTACCCACACCGTCTCCATGAGTCATCAGGACGGAAGTGCCGTGCAGGAGAACGCCTCCCGCCCTGCGGGGAGACCGGGCACCGAGGCGGCCGTGATGAAGTTTGCACAACGTGAAAGACAGCAGAGGAGCCCGTGCTGATGCCGGACGAAGGTCGGATCGTCCGGAAACGGGCCGGAGCCTTCCTGGCGCAGCGGCACAGCCGGGGGCGCTCCCTGCGTCCTGCGAGGGCCGCAGTCTTCGAACTCGAAGCGAGGATTTCAGGCGGGCGTGAAGGCCCCCGGCCGCGGGGTCCGAGCAGCAGCCCCAGACGTGGTGTGAGCCTGCGGCGCGGGGGGAGGTCAGCACGCGCTGCAGAGGGAGGCTGCCCCGAGGGGGGGCCCTGGTGCGGCCTCTCAGGAACCCACCCGGTGTCTCCTGGGACCGTCACTGGCGATGGCCATGTGGCCCTGAGGTCACATGCTGCAGCCTCCCGGAAGGGAGGCAGGGCGACGGGGCTGCCGCACCAGCTCGGGACGTGGACTGAAGGTGCGCGTCCCCCCCAGGCGCCTGTGTGGGACTCGCATCCTCCTCGGAGAGGGACCGTCCCTCCCCAGGCGCACACACGGTCAGAGGCCGGCCCGCAGCAGACCCAGCCGTGCGGCATCCTGGTCTTGGACTTCAGGTCCCCAGACCTGTGAGAAGCAGACGTCCCGGGCTGCAGCCTGGGCAGGCTGAGACACAGCCCCAGCTGAGCGCCTGCTGTATGCACAGGCTAGCCCTGGGTGCTCTGCACACACTCTCTCAACCAGGTGACTCTGCCGCCTCCCGGGCGGGTGGGGACTGCGTCTGTCCCTCTTTACTGATGAGGACGTGGAGGCTGAGGGAGGCCTGGGCGGCGGGACCCAGGCTCACACGGGCGGCACGGGCAAGGCTGGGATCCCAAGTCACAAAGGGTGTGGCTCTGGGGCCTCGAGCGTGCGGGGGCGGGGCAGCAAGGAAGGTCCACGTTCTGCTGCGTTAAGAAAGCCCAGGGAGCAGCGGCTGGGACCATCCAGGGCAGAGGCTCTTCCTGGGAAATAACGCCTCCGGGATGATGGGAACAGTGTGTGCTGTAACGAGGGAACAGGTAACGGCAGGAAGGGGGATGTTGTGGCAGGGCCTTGCTGGACACCTGCACTAGTGAGGCAAAGGAGGCTGTGGAGGGAGAGCAGTCCCAGAGGGTAGGGGAGGCCAGGTGGAGTCCGGGGGTGGGGAGGGGAGGGCGGGGGATGGGGGCTCTGGGAGGAAAATCGGGAGAGCCTGGGGCTGCCCCACACCCAGTGTGGCCCGCGTGGACCTCTCGCTGCTCCCGTGGGAGCATGGCGACTTGTCACCTTGTGGCTCCCCTCCTCGGCCTCGTCTCCTGGGACCCTCCCGTCCCCCACGTCCCCCACCTCCACGACGGCTGGTCCACCCCATCACTGTCCCTGCTCCCGCACTCTGACGTGCACGTAACCTCCCTGCACGAGCCCCAGCGGGGGAGGGCGCTACCAAACTTAGACGTGACCTTCGGCCTCTGGGTCAATCCTTCCACTGGCTTCCCGCGATTCCTGAACAAATCTCAAAACACCACCAGCGCCCCTGCCAGCCTCCTCAGCCTCTCCCCCACTCTCTGGGCCTGGCTGCCCTGATTTCCCTCCTTTAATGGACCACAGGACCTTCGCACATGCTCCTGCCTCTGACTCAAGTGTGCTTCTCTCTTCCCACCCAGTCCCATCCTCCAGGGAAGTGATGCTCCTAAATTTTGGCCGCAGCCTCCCAATGGGCCTCTTCCCCGCTCCACTCCCACCCCATGTATTCTCCTCCCACGACGCGCTCGACCGCTGAAGATCGGACCCTCCCCTCGCTCTCCTGCACGGAACACAAGGCCTTTCTCCGGCAGCATGTCTCCTGAGACGGCCCCACACTGATGCCCTCGGCAGAGCCCCCCGAGCTCCCCTCTACCCCGCTGCTGCTCCCCCTTCCCCCTCCCCCCCGCGCCAGCTGAAGCCTCGAGAGAGCCCTGCGGAGGCCCTCTCCTCCCCCGCCTCAGCCCTGGCTTTTCCTGAGCTACTCACACCCGAGTCCAGGCCAGGCAGTGGGCTGTGCGTCCAAGTCCTGCTTCCACAGGGACACGGTGGCCCGGGCCAGGCCCTCGCTGCCCCCCACACGAGTCTGCTCACCCTCAGAGCCCCGGTGTAGAATCTTATTTGTTCCTTGATCGAGGCGTTCATTCGATGATTCGCCCCCCGATTAATTCATGCATCGATCGGTCAGCTCTTTCACTCAGCCACGGAGTCACTGATCAATTCACTGACTTATTGATTATTTCACCGATTTGTTCATCCACCCACCCGTTGATCCATTCATCCATTTATTGGCCAATCATTGGTTCGTTGGTTCGTTGACTCATGTATTGTCCCCTCGTCAGTCAGTCACCAGCACTCCCCCAGCGCTGGGAACACAGAGAGGATTCCCTGGGGTCTCTACCCCCCGACCAGTACCCCTCCCTGTGAGGGACCCACGGCAGACAGCGGCCATGCTCCACACACGACGACACAGCATGTACGGGGCGCCCAGGGGGAGCCTGCACGCCCCCAACGTGAAGCAGCTCAACCTTTCAACATTTTAAAAGTCTATTTCTAAGCAATTAGCAGAGACAAAGAAGTCATGAGAATCACTATCAATCTGATCTGTAATTTTAGGAGTAGCAAACGGTTGAGAGCTGGGGACCAAGCATAAGGACTGATAGATAATACAAGGGGCGCCTGGGGGGCTCCGTCGGCTGAGCGCCCGACTTCGGCTCAGGCCGTGATCTCACGGTTCGTGAGTTCAAGCCCCGCGTCGGGCTCTGTGCCGACAGCTCAGAGCCTGGAACCTGCTTCCGATTCTGCGTCTCCCTCTCTCTCTGCCCCTCCCCCGCTCACGCTCTGTCTCTCTTTCTCTTTCAAAATCAACATTAAGAAAAAATTGTTTTAGAAAGTATTGCTGATACAAGAATAACTTAACCTTCCTGCTCTGTGACCCTCTCCGCTCCACACACCCACGCGCACACGCACGCACACGCACACACGCACATAAGATTAAGCTATTTACCAGTGAGCTGCTGGGAAAAAGAGATATTTATATACTCAGTTTCTAGGTGGACAACAGAGGCGCCTGCGGGGCTCCGTCAACCCTTGATTGCGGCTCAGGTCGTGATTTCACGGTTAATGAGATTAAGCCCACGTAGGTCTCCGTCCTGACAGCTTCGGGCCTCTTTGGGATTCTCTCTCTCTCACTCTCTCTGCACCCCTCCCGCTTCACAAGTAAATACATAAACGGAAAATTAAAAAACGGAAAAAAGAGTAAAGGTCACAACTGGATGCAAAGAAAGAAGATCCCCCAAAACCAATTTCTTCTGGCGCTTTCTGTTCTCTTGTGAGACAGGAAATAGGAGGCCTGAGTGTCCAGAGTGACCAGACTCCTGGCTCAGGACGGACTGGTGCGGGGCCACAGGGTCTCTCGCGAGCGAGGGCGCAGGTCTTGTTACACAGCACAGGCATTACGTCACGGCCGAAGAGGGTCTACGTCAACATCCCATATTTAGGTCCCGTTTCTCGTGCTGCAAATAAGGATCTTAAAAGTCATCACGTGTTGTAACTTTTGCAAATTATACTCATTCCTGTTTGTAACCTAAAGAGAACTGTTTTCAAAAAAAAATACAAATCAGCGTGCCTAAATGCACTTAACTGTGGAAAGATAATTCACAATCTAAACCAGTGGAGCGGAGTATTGCGCCTAAAACCCATTTTAGAGACGGTGAAAACACCATAGGTCAGAACCTCAGGTCTACATCGAAAGAGGAATAAGTGAGGATAAAATAACTTTTCTTTTTCTTAATTGAGCCAACAGATACGTTTTTCAAACTAGTAACACCAATAACGCGTCCGACTATGTACACACCCCGTATGCGCGCAGTTCCCTCGATTCGGGCCCCTGCTCCTCGGGGCAGCCCCCCCCCGCGCCCCTCTGCACCCCACACGCCGTGGTGTCCCTCCCTCCCCCCAGCCCCTCTTCCCTCGAGGTGCCTCTCTGGACCCCTGGCCGCTCACCGTGTCCTCCGGAGAGGCCCTCCTCAGGGTCTCCACTTCTCTCTGTCCACTTAACGCCCAGGTCCCACAGCGCAGCCACGGGACACACCCGGCGTCTCCCGGCCGGTGACCCCACCCGGGGCCCTTCCCTCTCCCCTGTCTGAGGCTCAGTTTCCTCATCTGCGAAATGGGGTGCAGACAAACTCCCCCAGTTCACAAAGGGATGAAGACAAAGGACACCAAGCGACACCGAGAGGTCACCGGACACCTGTGAGAAATGACGGCGGCAGTGCTCATTTGCATCAGGAGCACGCGGGCGGTTACGCCGCCTTGTGGACCTGCTGTTACGGAGCCCGGAGACGCGGCTTGCTGGCCCGGCCGCTGGCTGCCTGCGCGTCCGGGTTGCTGGAAGCAGGACAGGAGCGGCTGTAAGGTCACCCCGAGCACATTTTAGAGAAAGAAATGAAATGTGACTGCGTGCATTTCCCGCTGACGGCTTTCAGTTCCCTTTCCGGGCAGCCTCTGGACTCGGGGTCCCACGTTCCCCGCAGCGCCTGGGGGCCTCCTCGCTGGCGGGGAGGCGGCTGGGGACGGGCGCCCAGCCTCTGGCTCCCCTCAGATATGTGCAGGTCACGGACGACCAGAGAATAGCAGAGAATGTTCTAGATGAAAGGAAGCTGAGAAGAAACGACAGACAGAAGGCGTGATTCTCAATTAAACCCCGGACTTAAAAACAGGTAGGAGATGTGTGCACAGTTTGGGGAGGCTACAATTCAGACGAGTATTAGACGGCGCCGTCGTGGCTCAGGCTACCGCGAAGAGGCACGGACGGGCTCACCGCGGAGGCCGGGCAGGTGCCGACGTGACCGGGCTCCTGGCTGCAGACGTCTCGCTGTGGGCCGTGTGCAAGAGAGAGAGCTCTCCCTGGTGCCTTTTCCTTTTCTTATAAGGACACTCATCCCACCGGGGAGGAGGGCACGGCCTCATGTGAACGTAACCGCCTCCCTGAGGCCCCACCTCCTCACACCATCCCCTTGGGGGTGAGGGCTCCAGACTCGCATCTGGGGACAGGAACATACAGTCCACGCAAGCGCAGAGTGTCCACATCAGGTTTTTCAGGGGTGCAGGTTTCAGGGGTCTGAGATTAACTTTGGGTGCTGGGGCCGTGGGCGGGAGCGCGGGCTGGGTTTTAGGGAGCACACGGCGTGTCCACCAGTTACTTGCTTTAGGGCACAGCAAACGTGGCAAATGGTTAACCGTTCGCATGTTAATCGCTTGTGAACAGGAGTGAGAGGCATATGCTGTGGGTGTTTACTACCCCGTGGTCTCCACTGGTCTGTGAATGCTTTTGAAAGAAAATGCCGCATAAAAAGGAATCGGGCTTCACGCGAGCTGTGGATTTTGGTCCACTCTCTTACCTGCCCCAGGGCCTCACGTGACAGAGCCTGAGGGTGACTTTCTCCTTCGCAGGGCACGTGGGGCAGCCCAGGGGCAGGCAGGGCTGCAGGGACACGGACGGGGTGCGCCTGGCTCAGCGACTCCCTGGAAACCTCCCGTCAGCCCTTCAGGCCGCCCCACAGGCGAACGAACGCGTGTCTACGGCACTGAGGTCTGGGGCTGGCTGTGCTGCACGGTGGCGTCCCCAGGCAGCTGCCGAGGGGTCCCTCCCTCTGCTACCCCAGGGCGTGCACCCTGCCCCGCCACAGCACCCCCTGCCCGCCGAGCACCTGCTCTGGGCCGTGCTGGTGCCGCCCGCACTTCTCTCTGGACCCCTCCACTCGCTGCTCGACCACCCTCGGAGGCACGCAGCTCTTGGCACCCGCTCTGTGACCCAGCGAGCCAAGGGGGGCTGGGGGGCTCGTCTCCGCGAAAGCGCTGCCTTCCCCGGCAGGGACGGTCGGGGATGGTGGGGGCGTGATGATGGCCCCCGGGGCGTGAGCCCCACACTCTTCCCTCTTCTCAGCCTGGAAGGTCCCGGGAGCACCACCGCCCGGGCGGGTGCAAACTCAGGACGAGCGTCCTGCTGAAGGTCCCTGGGCTGCGGCGACCACAGATCCGACCAGGACCCCAGCTTGATGACCCCGCGTCTGCACGCGCCTCCTGCTGCCGCGTTCACGTGCTTAGACGTGCCTGGGTGTCTCTGTGGAGATTCCAAACTCCGATGGTGGAGTTACTGTGATTTTTATTCTTTTCCTCTTCTTTCTACGTGTAACCAACGGTCCCCACAGGGAGCGCGCCACTTTCTAAATCAAACAGAGAAAATGGTTTTGCAGAGAGCGGGAAGCAGGGTTCCGTGGAGGGGCTCCCGCTGGGGGCTGCTGGGACGCGGTGGTGGGGGCAGGTGCACCTCGAGTCAGGCTTCTCTGGCCGTGGCACCCCTGGCTTTGGGGGAGGAGAAGCTTTGGGAAAGATCCTGGAAGCTGGGGCTTCAGTCCTGGCCCTACACCGGCCGACAGGGGTGACCCTGGGCGGGTCCTTGCACATCTCCAGCCTCTGACACCCCGGCTGCCCCCTGCAGGCTCCCGGGGCTGCGATGACCCCCCCCAGACGTGCCCACCGTGACCTGGCCCCGGCAGCAGCTCCGTCCAGCCCCTGCGATCTTTGCAGCCAGGCTCACCCGGCAGGGGTGTGACCGTCCCTCCCTCTGGGGGTGCCCGGGGATGACAGCGAAGCCTGTCCATCAGCCTCGCTCAGGCTGAGCAGAGAGACCCAGCGCTTCCTGGAGTCAGGGCCGAGTTAACGACATAAATAAAATAAAAACCAAGCTAGAACCCTGCGCACAGTCGGAAATCAGAGACGACCGTCAACTGGGGGCTGTGCAGCTGCTGCGGCTTCTCCCAGGCTCGCGAGGCCTCGCGTGGGTACCTGCAGCTTCGCGCTTTAATCACGCGTAATTATGGGGGGGGGCTGCACCCCAGAACCGGTGGGAGGAGAAAGTGAGTCCCCGGCTTTTATTCTCGTCTTCCCACCAACTGCACAGTTTCCTGCTTTTGCTGCCAGAGACAAGGGCCTCCTGGGCGAGTGTCTGGCCAGCCTCCGGTTACAGACGGGGACGCTGAGGCCTGGGGAGCCGACGGCCTCTCCCCTGGCAGAGGGAGAAGGCAGGAGAGGGTGAAGGGAGTCGGCCTGAGCTCCTCTGAATTCAGACCCGGTGTGACCTTGGTCTAACCTCTCGAAGCCCAGGTGGGGAATCGTCACGATGGCCCCCAGACTGGGGTTGGGGTTAGAATCCGGAGACATCCCCAGCGCCCCATGTTTCTCCGGCCCCTTTCCCAGGTCAGGGTGCCCCAGGTCCTGACCCTCCCAGCAGGGCCGGCCCTCCCCCCCCATCCTGAGCGGCCTCTAGAAGGGGCGTTTTCCAAACATGCAACTGCGGCTCCCTGGGAAGGGCCTGGCAAACCCTGAGGCACAGCTGGGGCTGCTCAGCGAGGAACGCGGGCGCCAAAACCCACTGCCACTCGGTGCAGGAGACTGAAGAAGCAAACCAACTCCTGGGCCTACTCCCCGCACCCCCCCTCGACGCAGCAGGTGCTGGGGACAGGCGCTGAGCTGGGCAGGCTCCCTCGGGGTCCCCGCAGTGGGTGTCAGGGGTCAGGCGCTGAGCTGGGCAGTCTCCTTTGGGGTCCTCACAGCAGGTGTCGGGGGTCTGGCGCTCCCCTGGGCAGTTTCCCTCGGGATCCCCCAGTGGGAGTCAGGGGGCCGACGCTGAGCTGGGCAGTCTCCCTCGGGGTCCCCGCAGTGGGCCTGGGGTTAGGCGCTAAACTGGGCAGTCTCTGTCAGGGTCCTCGCAGCAGGTGTCGGGGGTCAGCTGCTCTGCGGGGCAGTTAT
>CM053567.1:189156722-189194777 GCA_028646485.1 Cryptoprocta ferox
GTGAGAGACTCGAGTACTGAGCACACGCTGAGGGCTGAAGCGGGAGGGGGAAGGGGAAGGGGCGATGGAGGAGGGGGCACCTGTGCGGAAGAGCACTGGGTGGTACATGGACACCAACCTGACAATAAACTATATATTAAAAAATAAGTAAATAAAATCTTGGAAGAAAACAATAAACATTAAAAAATTATTCACCCAGCAGGGCCGCCCCAGACCTCAGTCTCTCCATCTGTGAAATGGGAGTATTGGCTGCACCTTCCTCAGGGGGTCCTGGGGAGGATTATTCAGGCAACATCCCATGGTGTTCAGAACCGCAGTGAGTTCAGCGTCAACGCGGGGCAGACATGAGCTGTTGCTCTTGGTGGTTATTGCCTCCATTTTGCCCTCAGAGAGGCTGAGGTAGCGGCCCAAGGTCACACAGCCAGAAAGCGGGGGGGCGAGGTTTGAAACGGAGGCTGATTCAGGGCTGGCGCCCCACAGCATCGCACTGATGACAGGCCTGACAGGTGACGCACAGAGGAACATCTGCGGCAAGCAACGCAGGGGTGAGACCCCCTGTTTCCTTCTCTCTGGGCGGCTCCGGGGCCCAGAGCCCCGTGTGGGTTTGGGGGCAGCAAGAGCTGGGTGCATTAGGAAGGACCTAGGTTTGGGGGCAGGGAGGCTCAGCCGACCACTGGCCGGGGGACTCTGGGGAGACCCTGCAGGAGGTCAGGGGTCCCCACCCCAAAGGCCGCTGGCCAGCCCACGTGACTGCCAGCAGTGGGGCCGGACCCGTCGAGGGTCCTGTTTGGCCCCCAGCGCCCTGCTTCTCTGTTTCTCTGTGATTCTGGCGGCCTCGCTGCCCCGCCTCCTGTGTGCTTCTTCTAGGAAGTCTGTGTTCCTGAAGGTTTTTAAATTTAATTCCCGGTGTTTTCTGGAAGACCGTCCCTGGGTCCTGGCCAGCCGCTCCGCGGGGGCTGGCGTTTCCCGAGCGTGCCAGCGCGTTTGCGGCGGAGGGTCACGGTCGCAGCTGCTGGCGGGCCGTCCCCGCGCACTCTGGGTGGGGGCATTTCTCCGAGTTCTCGTTCCCTGTTCGCTCCAACTTTTCGCCGCCTTGGTCTCCATGCCTTTCTGTTGTCCGTGTTCATGTGGCAGCAGCTTCCTGAGCTCCTGGGGCGCTGGGGGCGGGACTCCGGTCTCCTCCCCACTGGGGCTGGACCCCTACCCCCGCTCTGTGTCTCCAGGCCGGCTCCTGCCCAGGGGTCTGTCCGTCCCTGGCTTTTGCGTTTCCCTCTGTGCCTGGCCTTTATGGAGGGACTTGGAAGGACCGAATGCCCCGTCACCGCTGCTGTCCCCTCCCCCCCGCACCACCGTCCAGGTGCACACGCACCCAGGCAGGCCGGGCCGGGGACACAGGCCCAGAGCAGATGCTGCTAACGGTGAAGGTAGGTTCAGGGCTCCAGGGGTCGGAGGTCTGGGCACAGCCTGCCCCAGCTCTCCCCACCCCCCCGTCTCTCTTTCCCTCTCCCCACCCCTCTGTCCCCTCCACTGCTCTCGGGGAGCCCGGCTCCCTCCTGCCTCCTGCAGTCAGGCCCTCCCCCCATGGCCCGAAGCCCCCAGACCCAAACCCTGATGCTCAGGGTCCACGGGAAGCGAGAGGGCCTTTCCCCCCGCCGTGTGGAAGCTTCTGAGGGAGGACTGAGCGTGCTGGCCCACAGGTGCACAGTCACAGGCCGGCTCTGGGCGGGTGGGGGCACTGAGATGGGCGGATGCCATCAAGGTGCAGGGGGTCAGGCCGGTTTAAGGAAGCGTGCATTTCCCAGGAGGGGAGGGAGGAGCACACTGGGAAGAAAACGGAGAAAGCCACCGTCACTGTGACTCCTGGCCACGCTGGGCAGCCGGCCCCTGGCTGTGCGCCCATTTTCCGGGCGACTTCCTGTTTTTTGGTGGGTGGTGGCGGTGGGAGGGGACGGCATGAAGGGCCAGCGTGGGAGAGGCTCCCGCTGGGTCTGGGACCGGACACCAAATATCCAGAAGCAGCCCCCTGACCTAACACCTCCTGAGCAGGGTCCAGGCTCCAGGGAGTCAGACCCGAGACCCAGGAACCAGTCTGGCCTCCCTCAGCCTAGTCCAGGAGCTGGGGCGTTGCACAGGGGCAGTGGGGAGCCAGTGAAGACTGAGGAGGGCAGTCACTGGTCAGGAGCATCTTGGAAGGGGCCCTTTGGCTGCTGGCTGGAGAAGGTGGAGGGGCTGGGAGACCCCGTCCCAGCCCTGGTGGAGGAGGGGCCATAGGGAAGGCAGCGACCTGGGGGAGGGGCTAGGGGAGGGCGGAGCCCTGAGTGGGAGGGGCTGGGGGTCCAGTGGGACTGGCTGCTGACTCTGGGCTTCAGGCAGGAAGGAGCTCCGTGGCCCCACTGTATGGTGGCTCAGGAAGTCACCTCCAACAGGTTAGCAAAGAAAGATGTGGGGCGCCTGGGTGGTTCAGTCAGTTAAGCGTCTGACTTTGCTCAGGTCATGATCTCATGGTTTGTGGGTTCGAGCCCCGCGTCGGGCTCTGTGCTGGCAGCTCAGAGCCTGGAGCTGCTTCCGATTCTGTGTCTCCCTCTCTCCCTGCCCCTCCCCTGCTCATGCTCTGTCTCTCTCTGTTTCTCAATAATAAATAAATGTTAAAAAAAATTTTTTTAAGAAGCGAAGAAAGATGCTTGGAATGAGTAGCTCAGAGAGGCGGTGGGCGACCAGAGGCCCGCACCTGGAAAATTCCCAGATGCCAGTCCGGCTGGAGAAGGATCCAGAGCGCGCTTTGAAGCCGTTTCTCGGCAGGCCGCGTGTGCCAAAGTCCGCGGGTCCCTGGAGCTACCATCCGTCTGCCAACGGCCCTGCCCAGGCCACCAGGGCCCTTGTGGTGCTCACCAACTAGCTGTCACGTTCCGGTCCCATGCCATCGTCTGCCAGCGAGTCGGGTCACCTCCTGGAGCCCTTCACCTGAGAATGTGCACGGCCCCCACCTCAGGAGCTGCCATAGCTCTTCTCCAGTGTCAGCCCTGCGTCCCTGAGCACCGACCCCCGCAGACCCAGGCTGCCCTGGGGAGACTTGGAGCTCATCAGACCCAGCCCAGCCTCTGGACCCCATGGTCCAGGATAATGCAGGTGACAGAGATGGAAGGGTCCAGAGGAGGGAGTCTGGGAAAGCTTCCTGGAGGAGGTGGTGTTTGCATGGTATTGAGAAGCAAAAACCCTGCCTGCTTCAATGCAGCCATTGCCTTACACACACACACACACACACACACACACACACACACACACACACACGGTGCATCTGCCCCCTTATCTGCAGCAGCTGTGATCCGACCCCACAGCCCAGCGTGAGCACCAAAGGACCCCGGAGGCCTCTGGCCCAGGCCGGGGTCAAGGGCGAGGGAAGGGCTCTGCCAGCTGAGAGGACTCGCCCTGGGAGGGGCCATATTGTTCTCTTTCACCCTTTTGGTTCAGGACACAGTGCAGGTGACAAGCCCTCTGTCACCAACTATCCAATTCTTAAAACCCAAGGACAATGCCTCCTTCTGGGGCTACTTCCTTATTTGACGTGGCACTAACTTTGCTTCCAGCAGCGGCCTGACCCGTCAGAGCGGCTCCTTCCGGAACAAGGCAGCCTCCACGTGTCCCCGCCGCATCCCGGGTGGGCAGGAATTTCAGGCTGGCTGGGGTTGGGGCCAGGTCCCCACCGCTGGACCCCCCCGGCTCCTGTGGTGGACCCGCCCCCACTGCTGTGTCTGCCGGGCAGCACCTCCCCCATCGCTCACCCACATCAGTGAGGCTCCCAGGCCCTGGCTCCCTGCTCACTGCTGTGTGACCATGGGCACGTGCCTTGACCTCTCTGTGCCCCAGATTCGGGAACAAGCGCTCCCTCACATGGCTCTTATAGGAGTGAATTCGTCGACCCGGGGGACCGGTGCCTAAATCTCAGCACAGCAGGTGCACAGCACCCTGTCTTCCCTGGGTGGCCGGCCGCCATGCGATCGGACAGTCTGCCCGGCCGCCCTGTCCCTTCTCTGAGAGGATTAGGACAGGAGGGGCTGTCCCCGTCGGGAGGAGAGGATGTGCTGGGAGCAGCGCCCGAGGGGAGAAGGGAGGAGGATGTTGCCACAGGCTGGGCAGAAAACCCACTTAGCTACTTCCTCTAGGCTCCTCCTGGGGATTACAGAGACAAAGGAGGCGAGAGGGGAGCCGGGAGAGGAACAAAAGTGTCACCTCCCACTTTCAGGGACGGTGCTCCCTCCAGGGCATCCCTGTGGCCATCCTCCCCATTCCTGTCGCCTGGAACGAGCTTGCTCAGCCTCACCTGCTCGCCGCCCCGCCCACACCTGCTCGCCGCCCCGCCCACACCTGCTCGCCGCCCCGCCCTCACCTGCTCGCCGCCCCGCCCTCACCTGGGCTTCTCTTCTGGTCTCCGTCCCACCTGGAGCCTCACCCGTGTCAGCTGGCGGCGGGTGCCTCAGCCCCTCCAGCTTCCCGTCCTGCCCTCCTGGCCTCACGCTCAACCCTGGGGTCCCCCACACTGCACTGCTCACCTGGGCTGTCCCCGGACCGATGTGGACGCCCCAGGCGGCCCGGCCTGCCTACATGCCTGATTCCCTGGTAGACTAGGAGCGTGGCGGGGGCAGGGCTGTGCCCGCCGGTCCCGGGTGCGGGGCCTGCACGAGCTGGCAGACGCCCCACCTGCTGACCCAGCGGACACGAGGGGTTGCCATGACTTTCCAGACACCGAGCGGTTATTAGAAGAAAACACAATGCGGCGTCCTGTCCTGCAGCAGCGCAAAGCAGGGCAGGTGGCTGATAGGACACGCTGTGTGCACGCGTGCATGCCCGTGCCAGTGTGTGAGTGCCTGCGGGTGGGTGTGCAAGGGCTGTGGGTGCCACCAGGCGTGTCTGTGCCGATGCCCTGGGTGTGGGGTGTGCCGCACGTGTGTGGGTGCACAAGTACCGTGCGTGTGCATGCATGCCACTTGCGTGTGCACTCGTGTGAGTTTCGTGGCAGCGCAGGCCAGGGCGGTCACAATTCTGCCTCCACGTTTCCCGCACTTAGCAGAGAGGGTGGGGTGACCCAAGGGCCCTTTGAGCCTACTCGACCACTGGAATGTTCTGGGTGTGCTGAGCAGCTGTGTGGTCCTGGCCGTGACCCCCCAGGCCCCAGGAAGCAGCCACATAAAGTCCCTGGGACCCTGGCTACAAGGCAGATCCGGGGCCGCCCCGGGTCTCCTGGTCAGAGGCGTGGGAGCACCTCCCAGCGGCCCTGCACTTTCCCTCCTCGTCTGCTCCCTGATCCTGGTCATTCCTGCTTCGCCCCCGTTCTCTGTCTCAGATGGGAGTGACACGTTGTCCCTGGGAGCCCAGAGACCCCCCGGCCCCATGCTTTGATCGGCTGGTCCTTCAATGCCCCCAAAGCGCCCGTGTCCTCACAGCGGGAGCCGGGCTCCGTCGCCTTCGGGTGCCGACCGGGAACCTGAGAGGCGGAGCGCAGGCCGGGCCACGGCCAGGTCTGGACTCCGCACACAGCCCTGCAAGTGCCCGGAGGCCACCGGAGCAGCTGGTCGGGCTGCCTGGGTGGGAGTGAGCTCCCTGTCGCTGGAGCATTCAGGAAGGGCCCAGACAGCCCTGTGCAAGCGGCTCCCAGAGGATTTTCAGCGTTGAGCGGGAAGACCCCTCCGATGCCGGGCTTCGGGGCCCGGTGCACAGCCGGTGGTGGATGGTTGGCCGCGGACACACCCCCCACGGGGGTGACCTAGGACCTCGGGGCGCTGGGCTGGGAGGCTGCACCTATAGAGTCCGGGTCAGGAGGGCCGCGCCCAGCCCGCTCCAGGCCAGGCTGGCGCTCAGGAGGGCTGCCCGGGGCGGGGGGGGGGGCAGGGCCCTGGGAGGCAGCCGGCCTTCTCTGGGGCCTCCTGAGCGTCTTCTCCTTACTTTCACCTGCTTTCTAATCCCCCCCAGCAGGTGAGAATGCAGGTGTCCATTCAGGGGTGCAGCTACTGTGAGGCTGGGGGTGGGGAACCCCCAGGGGTGGACTCTCTAGGCATCTGAGCCCCGGGACTGTGCTCAGTCCTCTGGCAAGAATCCCCAGCAGGTCTGATCTCTGGAACCCAGCCTGGCCTTCCAGAAGGACTTTTTGGGGTCAGTGGGGCAGCACCTCTCACCGAGAAGGACTGGGCCGACGACCAGCTTCCCGAGCAGCCCTGCACTCGGTGTCCCTTCCTGGTGGCACACTGCCCGGAAGCTCAGGGCGCCACAGACTTTCTAGAGCTGAAGGAGAATGGGCGGGAGCCAACCTGCCTGTGGGCCTGGGCCCCCCGGGGCGCGGGCACCGCACCCTTGGCCCTGCCGTTGAGCCCTGCTCCGGGCCCTTGGGTGCCTGAACTGGTCCAGCCGGTCCCAGAGGAGCACCCCTGGGCCCCAGAGTAGGGGTGACGTGAGGGCACCCCACAGCACCCACCCCACGCGCTGGAGCCCACCCCGACCTGGCTTTCCTGGACCGCTGCGGACTGCACGGGGGCGTGTGGCACGGCCGGCCCCCGACAGGCGTGTGTCAGCTCTCCTGCTGGTTGTGGGGAGCGGACAGCAAGGACGGGGCTGGGAGGCGATCGTACACCGTCACACCGGACCCCCCACAGCCTCCCAGGACAAGGGAGGAATCGGGGGCTCCAGAAGGTATTCTGGGGCGCACAGTGTTCCCCCAAAGTCATGTCCACCTGGAAACTCAGAATTTCCATGGGGGACTAGGACAAGCGCCGTCTCCGCGGATGGGCTCAGTCAAGACGAGGTCAGGCTGGGTTTAGGGGGGGCCCCGGTGCCACCTGCCTGACGTCCGTGCAAGAAGAGGAGGAGGCCGTGTGAGGACGGAGGAGAGGCGGGCCTGGCGTGGCCATGAGCCCAGGGACACCCACAGCCTCAGAAAGCTGGACGCGTTTGGAAGGAGCCCTCCCCAGAGCCCCTGGGAGGAGCCCGGGCCTGCCGACAGCTGCGTTTGGACTTGTGGCCTCCGGAGCCGTGAGGACAAATCTGCGGTTTCCAGCCAGCCGGCGTGCGGCACGTCACTTCCACACTCACGGAAACCGAGACGTCCAGGCTCCCTCGGGCCTCGCGCTGTGTGGGACCAAATCGCTTGCCATTTGGCTGCATGGGCCCGGGGTGGGGGGTGGGGGGGGATGGAGAGGTGCGGCCTCGACCTTCAGAAGCCGGATGTGGCCCAAAGCGCTCCCAAGAGGCCTGGGTGGAGGCCGTGCCCGTGGGGGCCAGAGCGGCCGAGACGGAGGGTCTGGACCCTGGCGGGGGGTGGGGGGGTGGCGCAGGGGGCTTGACCTCTCCGGGCCTCGGGCTCCTTGTCTGTAAAGTGGGGCCGGTGGGGGAGGCGCCAGCGGAAGGCCCACAGTGTCTCCCCAGGGCCGGGCCCACGGCCGCCACGCCGGACGCGCGTGGTTGCTCTGCTATTCTCAGTCGGGGAGGTGTCCGCCAGGCACTTGACCTGCTCTCTGGCCGGGGGTCCACACGTTGCCTCCACGCTGGCCCCGTGACGGGGTCACCGGAGCCCGTCCTGGCTCTCGCCGTCTCGGCCAAGGACCAGAGGCGGAGAGGAGAACAGAGCGCCAGGCGCCCAATCCGCAGCCCCCGACGCAGGTCCAGACCCTGTGCTCCGCGAGCCCACCCCCCACCCAGACCCCAGGCTCCTGCTCCTGAACCCCCCGGTTCGGGCCTGCAGGACAAGAGCTGTCTTACCCTAGCGCGTGGCTCCGTGGGCCGGGACTCCACGGCGCGCGGCTGGGCTGCCCAGTGGTTCTTCTGTTCCAGGGGCCCTGACGGAGGTGGCGCTGCTGGGAGGTCTGGGCTGCAGGGTCACTGCGGCAGCCCCGCGGCTGGCTCCTTGGGCGGGATGGCTGGCAGGCTGGGCTCTGCGGGACTGCTGGCCGGAGCACCTGCGCGGCCTGGCAGCTGGGGGGAGGGGGAGGGGGAGCACCTGCGTGGCCTGGCTGCCGGGGGTGAGGGGGACAGGGGAGCACCTGCGGGGGGAGGGGGACAGGGGAGTCGCAGGGGCTCGGCCTTCCGCTGGGCCCGGTAGGGCGCATTCGTCAATTCATTTGCTCGTCCATTCACCAGGGAACTACCGTGCGCCCGTGCAGGGGACACACGAGTGATCGATATGCACGGTGCTTCCGGTCGCGGGTGAGGCCGACACAAGCTTAATGAAATCGCTCATGGATTGGTGATAAGAACCAGGGAGAACGGGCAAGAACGAGAACATGCTAGAGGGAGGCTTCCAGGTTTTAGATGCCACATGTTGAATGAGGGTACCACCCGGAGTTGGTGGCGGAGCCGGGCATGCCGACGACTCGGTGGGAGTGTTACCGGCGGAGGGAGGAGCGGGTGCCAAGGCCCTGGGGCAGGGTGGGTGGGGCACGCAGACGGGGGAGCCAGGAGCTGGGCGGGCAGGAGCCGACAAGCTCAGGGCAAGGGGTCAGACCCGTGCAGCCCAGGAGGCCACAGGAGGGGGTTTCTGAGTGGGCGCGAGCGTCGGAGGGCGCGGGCGCTGCGGCGCGTCCCACCCGGGATTGAGCGGGACCCTCCGGACGCTCCGTGCGGCCTGGCCCGGGCTTTCGGACCAAGGTGGCGGCAGAGCCCGAGGAAGCCGCGTCGGCCGTCCAGGCCCAGATCCACACAGCAGGGCTGGCGCGGGCGGGACCGCGGCGGGACGCAGGCCTGCGAGCACCCCGCTCAGGAGCAGACGCAGGCCCTGCTGTGTCCGGACGGGCGGGAGAGGAAGGGAGCACCCACCGGGGGCGCACCCACGGGGAGCACACCCACTGGGGGCACACCCACTGGGGGCACACCCACAGGGAGCACTCACAGGGAGCGCACCCACAGGGAGCACCCACAGGGAGCGCACCCACAGGGAGCACTCACAGGGAGAACACACACAGGGAGCACACGCAAGGAGCATCCACAGAGAGCACACTCACAGGGAGCACCCACAGGGAGCACACTCACAGGGAGCACATGCAGGGAGCACACCCACAGGGCGCACCCACTGGGGGCACACCCACTGGGGGCACACCCACAGGGAGCACTCACAGGGAGCACACTCACAGGGAGCACCCACAGGGAGCGCACTCACAGGGAGCACCCACAGGGAGCACACCCACAGGGAGCACTCACAGGGAGAACACACACAGGGAGCACACGCAAGGAGCATCCACAGAGAGCACACTCACAGGGAGCACACTCACAGGGAGCACACCTACAGGGAGCATACCCACAGAAAGCACACTCACAAGGAGCACACCTACAGGGAGCATACCCACAGAAAGCACACTCACAGGGAGCACATGCAGGGAGTACACCCACAGGGAACACACCCACTGGGAGCACACGCACTGGGAGCACCCACAGGGAGGACACCCACTGGGGGCACACCCACTGGGAGCACACCCACAGGGAGCATCCACAGGGAGCACACACACAGGGAGCACACACAGGGAGCATGCCCACAGGGAGCACACTCATAGAGAGCATACTCACAGGGAGCTGCAGTCAGTGACAAAGCGGAGCTGCACTCATGGTGGGAAGGCGGCAGTGGAGCAGATTGGGAGGGAAGCTGGGGAGTCCGGGGGGAGTGGGGGCCTGAGTCAGACCGTCTGGTGGAGACATCAGGAGGCAGGTGGATACAGCCTCGGGGACCCAGGAGTGAGGCCCAGGCTGCAGGCTGGTGCAGGTTCAAGACGGACCGCAAAGCCCAGCCCTGAGTGAGGGCACTGCAGGAGGTGCAGGGCATGGGAGGGCGGGAGGGGAGCAAGAGGAAGGCGCCCAGGGCAGAGTCCCAGGAGGGGCCCTGCAGGCGGGGGCGGGAGGAGGAGGGAGAAACCAGCCCTGAAAAGCGCAGATGGGGAGGTGAGAAGGACCCAGGGTGCGGTTCCTGGGGCCACATGAGGACTGCGGGGAGTCCCCTCTGAGGCCACCAGAAGGGCAAGGCAAGGGCAGCTGGGGGTGGACCCCCAGAAACGGGAACTGAGGGACCCACACGTTGGCGAGGGCCCCTGCAGCTGATGCCCCCCTCCCCCGGCCCCCTCCCCCGGCACCGAGCTCCCTCCAGAGGCACACCGGTGGAGCCGACAGAGAGGCTTCCAGATACACATGTGATTGCGTGTCTGGGGGACGCTTGAGGCCCAGGCTGGGGCGAGGAAGGTTGTCTCCTATCTCATACTCACCTGGACTTACTGCCCGAGCACTGCCACGGAGTCGTGCTCCAGGGAGCGCATCAGCCCTGGAAGAGTGGGTCTCAGGAGGTGCATGCGTGTGCATGTGTGTGCGTGTAGGCACCCATGTGCACGTGTGTTTATGCGCACCTGTGTGTAGGCACCTGTGCGCATGTGTGTTTATGCGCACCTGTGTGTGCATGTGTGTTCATGCACACCTATGTGTGTACGTGTATGCACGTGTGTTTATGTGCACCTGGGTGTGCTGGCCCCCGTGTGCACATTTCCATAAGCAGTGACATCATCAGAGGATGCGGGTTTGACTGGGACGACAGGAAGCAGGGACAGGGGTGGGGGGTGGGGGCTTCTTGGCAAACAGGTGAGCCCTGGGAAAAGGCTGGGATTTCTAGGGGCTGAGATGGGAGGGGCAACCCAGGAGAGTCAGCAAGGGCACAGGGTGGAGGACAGGGCCCAGGGCCCAGGGGAGAGGGGTGTGGGGCCAGCACAGGTGCGGCCCCCTTTGCTGCGGGCCGGGGAGGAGGAGGAGCGGGTGACTGCGGCCTTCCCTGGTTCTGAGGCTTCGGGGGCAGCTCTGCCTCCAGGCACGAGGGTCCGCTCCTTTGCTGTGCAGAGCTGTGGGGGGAAGGGGCTCAGCACCAGCTGGAGCCCTGCTCCGTGCAGGGGTGATTACTGCCGTTGTCAGGCGGCTCCATCCCCAGACATCGAGTCACTTAAAAATAACTTGCACACACGCGTCACCTGATCTGCCCATCATAGTGCAGGCGGGTCTCGCCTTGCCGAGCCCCGAGGTGGGGGCTCCCCAGCACGCAGAGCCCAGCAGCCCGGCGCCTTCCCGGGGCCGCAACCCCAGCGTGTGTGCCCGTCTGTCCCTTTCCTGAGGCCACACGCAGGGGTCCTGCTTCTGTCTGCACCCTGCCATTTGCCCGGCACCGGGGAGAGAAGCGAGCAGCCGCAGCTGCCCAGGCCTGCCGTGCGCCTCCGAGGCCACCAGCCTGCGGCCTGGTGGGGTCATTATCTCTGTTCAGCGGACGAGGTGACGCACGACCCAGAACCCAGGGCGGGAGCTTCAGATCTGATTCCAAAGCCAGACACCTGGTGACAAGTGGGTCAGCTGGGTCAGCAGGCCAGAGCTGTCCACGGGCAGCTTGTCCACCATCCTTGTCCACTCACACAGGCCTGATGTTGCGATCGGAATGCGCCCCCAAGTTCAGGTGCTGAAGTCCCGCCCCCACCCCAGCGGGAAGGAGTGAGGGGTGGGGCCTCTGGGAGGTGCTCGGGCCAGGAGGGGGCACCCAGGATGGATTAGCGCCCTTATAACAGAGGGCCCGGGGCCCCGCCCCTTCCTCCGTGTGAGACGCAGTCTGTGCCCCAGGAAGAGGCCCCCGCAGCCTGAGGGACCGAGACACAGGCCCCAGTCTCCCAGGCCGAAGGAGGCATAAGCTGTGCGACCTTCGGGGACAGAAATTGGCAAAATGCAACTTAAAATCTTAGACCTTTCTATTCCTTTTCACCCAGAAATTCCCCGCGGCAGGTTTCCCGGGGACGCTCTCCAGGGTGGGTGTGGAGTTATCCACGCGGGCCTCGAGCCCGTGCCGGAAACCCACACGTATCCAGTAAGGGGATATGACATCTGTAGTCAGAATAGCGGCCCCAGCGACGCCCAGGCACCAGGCCCTGGTTCTGTGCAGGTGGCATGTTACACGCGTAAAGGGGACTCTGCAGATTTGAAGAAGGTGAGGACCTGTGATCACAGGGTGCTTCTCAGAGGGAGGAGGTGGAGGGGGAGGTGTGAGGGCGGAGGCAGAGGTCAGAGCAGGGAGGATGGAGGAGGGGCTGCGAGCCGAGGAACCCGGGCCTCCTGAGGCCTTAGGAGGTGGGGACACGGGAGGTGACTGGGGTCCGATGAAGTCATGAGGGTGGCCCCCGATGGGATTGGTGCCCCCGCACGAAGAGACCCCAGCGAGCTCCCTCCCTCCCATGTGAGGACCCAGCGCGGAGGCGGGGTCCGCCGTCTGTGGGCCCGAGGAGGCCCCGGCCCCGGGTTTGGTTACGGCCGCCCCAGCTGACCGAGTTGGGGTGTCGCTCCCTGGAAAGGCAGGGAATTTCTCCGGTGCAGGACAGGAGCGGATAAAGGCCCTCCAGTCCCTGGGGGGTTCCCAGCGCCTCAGGCCCCACCCGGGGTGACTCCTTAAATAGCGGCGGCAAGGATCAGCCTTGCATAGAGACGCCAAGATGGGGAGCTGCAGGCGTAAAAGAGGGGCTTCTGGGGAGGGGTGGGTCCTTTGTCCACTGTCAGAGGCCGCTGAAGGACCCCTGGGCCTCAGACCTCCACCCCGATGCCGGGCCTCCCTGGGCCTCGGTGTCCCTGCCTGAGTGAGGCTCAGCGCACAAATGTAATAAAATGGGGTTCAGCCCTGCCCCCACTGCTCAGGCCAGACCGAACCCCCTCTGAGCCGTCCCGTCCCCGCCAGCCTGGAGAGAAGCTTCTAGAACGTATGGCAGAGGGTCCTGAGCTGACACCTCCAGTCCTCCCTGATTCCTGGGCACACGGGGGGGCGGGGGCACTACGGGCCACGGGCCTGTGGGTGGGGGAGGTGTGAGGGGCTCACTCGCCTGCCCCCGGCGAGACCGGCCACGCAGCTGAGTGCCACAGCCCTGGACGGACGTGCGCACGTGAGGTCTGGGCCCCAGATCCTGGGCTTCGTCCGCTGGCCAGCGGAGCCTGTGCTGGCGGACAGTCGTGGGGCCTCTGCCGGCGTCGCCACCGCGCTGCTGCTCTCGGTAACGTCTCTCAGGGAAACGCGGCCGCCTGGGACCTGCCTTTCGTCCCTCAGAGGCTCAGGGCTGTGGGACTGTGGGCCTGGATGGGACGGCCACCCGGAGCGGCACAGAGCCCGTGTCCAGGGGACGCTCCCTACGCACCCCGGCTTCCGGGCACCGCCTGCTTTATCCCCTAAACTGCCCCATTGGGAAGGGTTAGCCACCCCATCTCACAGACGGGCAAGCAGAGTCTCCGAGGGGCTGGGGCCTCGCCAGCGCGGCAGCAGCAAAACCTCGCGGCCGGGGCAGGAACCCGCGTCTCCCGACACGGCCCCCCCAGCTCAGGCCTGACCGTTTCCACGGCCGTGCGTGGGACCTCGTGGGGCGCGGATGGCGCTGTGCCTGCTCTGCAGTCGCGGCCGGAGAAGGGAGGGAGCTTGGGGCTCTCCGTCGCCGGGCCGCAGCCCTCCACAGGGCGGCAGGGAGGCCCACGGGGGCAGGGCCGTACCCCAGCCCGGCTCCATCCCCGAGCCATCCCGGGCGCCCACCCCTCGGGGCCTGGGGGCAAGCAGGGAGGGACAGTGGGGCGCGCAGTGAGCGTGGGCGTGGCTCCTGCCCCGAGGGCCCGGGCCTCGTCGTCATGGAGTTGGCGCACGCAGAGCACCTGGTTCTCACGTTCTCGTGTTCCACGATCCTCAATGATCCTGCGCCCACGTGACGTCACCCCTCAGCCAAGCGCCAGGCCTGGGCCCCGGGGTTGGGAGGGGCAGAGCCACACGGGACCAGGAGGAAACAGGCAAGCTGGAGGTCTGGGGCTCTAGGGGGACTCGCGGAGCCCTGCAGCCACCTGGAAGGTCAGCACTGACCTCCACGCACAGGCGAGCAGGAGACGCCCTGGGCCACCGTGCAGCACAGGCCACCGGCTCCCAGGCCAGCGTTGGCACCAGGACGCGTTCGGCCTCCCGGGGGTCCCCCAGTCAGAGAAGAATCGGGTGCTGACCTGTGTTCACACTCTTGTCCTAGTCGCTTGCAGTGTGACCTTGGGGAAGTTGCTTAGTCTCTCTGAGCCTCCATTCCAAGATCCGTTCAGATCCGTTCAATGTCCTACCTCTGCTTCATGACCCTCAACACGCGGGTCCCATGAGATGATGACGCTCCCAAATCCCCGTAAATGTTCACAAGAGAAACGTGCAAGAGATGCTGGCTAGGACGGGGGGCGGGGAGTGGGCAGGACCGAGGTTCAGGGACCCATCACCGGACTCAGCAGTGTGGCGCGTGCCAGGTGTGAAGAGGGACATCCTGCTGGCCTTGACACTCCCGCACTGGGCACTCTGCGCGGCTTCCAGTCACCAAGGCCCCGGGGACGTGGCCTGGCCACCATCTCCGCCCCTGAGTAGGTCTGCTGGGCGCCCCCCCACTTTCGTTCTCAGCCCTCGGCCCCTGGGCTTGGCCTGTCCTGCCGAGTATGCTCTGACCCCACAGCGACTCACCCTGTCCCCAGGGCTGCTGATTCCCCGGGCCGGCTGGTGCCCGCGCACCACCCCCGTGCTCCCGGACTCTCTCCAGCACTCTGGCCCTGTGTCAGTTTTCCCTTCAGACTCCGCGCCTCCTGGCACTCACATCTGCCCATTTGGCATCAGTGTCTCCCTGGAACGGACGCTCCCGGCTGTAGGTGTTTGGCCCCTCGCTTTCCTGCCGTGCAGGACGCGCGGCCGTAGTACGTGCTCAATAAACTGTGGCACGGCTCTGCCTGCCAGTGCTGGCTAACATTTCCCGGGGTCTCCTCCATGCCAGACGCCACAGCTGGTGCTGGGGACGAATGAGCTTGGCAGCGTTTCATTTCACGTTTGAAATTTCCATCAAGGACGAACCTCGCAGGTTACAAAAAGATCAGTAAAATTAATTCTCAAGGACCCAGATTAAATTTAAATAGAAAAGCACTCTTGATCCAACCCAGGAAAACATTTATATAAATGTGCTTATATAATGCATTCGAACTGCAAGGAAAGCCACCGGTGCGGTCGCATTCATACCTCTCACGCGGAACGCGGCACATGCTAAAACCGCTGAGATCCGCTCTGAACCTCGGTCTCCTAAGACTCCGAGATTAAACCCACGTGCTTTTCCCTGCAAAAATGTGTCCTTTCTTTGTTTTCCTAAGTGGCTGGAGGCTCTGCGGTGCCCAAATGAAACGAAGCCGTCACGGGGGGTGGGGCGCCCAGATCTTCACGACAAACACTCTTTTCTCCTTTCTCTCCAAGACCCGTCGTCTACAGGGGCCGAGGGGTCGATCCGATTAGCGGGGTAATCTCTCCGCGCCAGGAGCCGCGTGCGGGGGCCTCCCACGTGCCGACGCTGTGCAGAGTGAGGGTTCGTCCCCCTGATGCTGCCGGTGCTCAGAGCGTCCTCGGTGTCTTCCATAGAAGCTTTTGTTCTCGAAATAGCGTGTGACTGACAATTTATTCCTCCAGGTTGAAAAATCGTTAAATGAAGGAGACGTTCTCAGAAAACCCACATTTGGATGGGGAGGGGGGAGGGATTCAAACCCTGGAAAAGAAGGTATTTTGAATTTTGAAACGATGGAATATGTATTTTTCCCCCCTCTGGTTTTTTGAGGCGGGTGACAGAAAATCAGTGAATTTTTTTAAATGTGAAATTGTTTAAAAAAATATATCACGTATGTGTGACAAATTGCATTGTCCCTGGTTGCATTGGGTTTTATTTGGGGGGTGGGACTTTTAAATCATAATTCCCTTGTCCTCCTACTCACTGATTAGTGCCTCCCTGCTGGTGCAGGGGAATGTTCTGCCTTGGCTCATCCAGTGACCTGCTTACCTCGGGCTCCTGGAGTTCTTTGTTGGTGACCTATATGTGTGAGGGGTCAGCAGGTCCCCTGGTGTCCCCCCCCCCCGCAAATGTGGAAACTGCCTTGGACCCTGCTCCGTTAAAAGGGATCCACAGGGTGCAAATGACATAAGCTTCATTTGAGCTTGATGAGTGGGTAAGGTTAATTAAAAGATAATTTAATTGTTGGTCACATTAACAGGAGCAGAGCGTCTGGAATAAAGGTGATGGTTCTGCTGCATCCTGGGCCAATGACACTCTTCTTTGCAGTGTTCGGGCTGGTTGCGGGTCCCCTTGGTTAATACACGCAGATGCGAGTGGGTTTATTAGCAACGAGTGCGTTGGAAAGGGGACCTGAGGCTGGATCCTTGCAGGGTGGCGCGTAGGAATCAGGGCTGCTGCCCCAAGAGAAAGAACTCTATGGATGTGGCCACTGTCTGCAGACTCCTAAAGGGCGGTCACAGGGCCCAGGGTTCTGTGTGTCCCCAAGGGCAGAGCCAGGACCGCTTAGGGGTGTCTCGGTTATCGACCGCTGTGATAACTACCCAGGCCGCAACTTCGTGGCTTAGAACAATTTATCGCTATGTCCTGCGGTTTGATGGGGCTCCGCTGGGAGGTTCTCGCTGGGGTCTCACACGTGGTGGCCATAGGCTGTTGGGTGGGCTGCTGTCATCGGAAGGCTCGACCGGGCTGGATGTCCAGGTTGGCCACTCACGTGGCTGGCGGCTGATGCTGGCAGTCGGCTGGGGGTTTGGCAGAGGCTGTTGACCACGGAGCCTCCACGTGGCTCCTCTGTGTGGCTTGGGCTCTTCTTGGAGGGAGGCTGGGCTCCCAGAGTGCGTGTCCCAGACAGCAGGTGGAAGCCACGTGGCTTTGAGGGCCTGGGGACCCGGGAAAGTCCCTGCCGCCATACGCCATTGGCCAACCTGGTTCTGAGGACAGCAGGTTGGAGGGGGGGTCCTATCGGGAGGGGAGCATGTGCGTGCCAATGCCAGCCTCTGTGGGGACAGCTCCCGGGGACCCCGGGGGACCCTCGCCTGGGGCGGATTCGTCCCCTGCCCACCTGCACTGGTTGGCTGGGCCACCACGAGAAAGCACCAGACCAGTGGCTTAACCAACAGAAATGTGGACCCTCGGCTTCTGGGGGCTGGAGGTCCGAGACCGGGGCGTGGGCAGCTTGTTCCCCTGAGGCCTCCCTCGGGGCCTGTAGATGCCCGTGTCCTCACGTGGCCATCCCCCTGTGCGTCTGTGTCCTGACCCTCTCTTCCTGCAAGGCCCTGCTGGATCAGGGCCACCCCAGGGACCTCATTTTCCCTGATCACATCTTCAAAGGCCCCGCCTCCACACACAGCTGCGTTCTGAGGTGCCAGGGGAGGACCCCAACGCGCACTTGGGGCGACACAGTTCAGTCGTGCTCTGTGGGCTTGGCTCTCAGGAGACAGGGAAGGGAGGTGGAGAAAGTCCACCAGGAAGGCGTGAGGGGCGGGCCGGGCCAGAGGTTCTAGAAGTTCCCGGAGGAGGAGCATCCGGGTGGACACTGGGGGAGGGGAGGGGCAGGGGGGTAGGTAGGAACGGGGCGGGGTGCCACCGCGTCTCAGGGGAGACCCTGAGGGAGCCCGCCTGGCGGGCGGTGGCGGGGGCTGTCTTAGGCTGGGGTTCCTGGGCGCAGGCCTGAGACAGCTGCTCCTTCCTGGACTCTTCCCGGGGAGCCCGGAGGGCCGTGGGCAGCAGACACGGCCACACCAGTCCCCCGTGATTCCCAGGCACTGCCCCAGAGCCACCCTCCGACGAGGGGACGCAGGCCTGGAGCTCCGTGCTCAGGACGGTGACGGCTCCAGCAGGCCTTGGTGGCCTGTAGAAAGTTCTGGTGTCCAGGAGATCCCCAGCCGGGGGTCTGCCCTTTCTGTTGTTCTTGTCATAATCATGGCCATCCTCATCCCAGAAGGAACCCTGAGCATCCACACTTGAACCTGGTCTTGGGGGGGGGGACGGGGGGGAATCTGCCCCTGCCACCTGTGCTGTCACTGGCCCCACAGACCAGGTCCCCCAGCCCCCACTCCCGCAGCATCGCTCTGCCGGGGGGCTCTGGAGCCACAGCTGGTAGGATCCTAGGGGGAGGGGTCACTGTCCTGTGCAGGCTCCGCCTCCCCAGCCAGAGCCCTGGGGTTGCGCCGCAGGTCCCAGGCCCTGACGACAGCTGGGGGCTTCAGAGTCCACAGTCTTACAAAGGCCCCGTGGAGCACGTTAGTGCATGGCGCCTACGTGGCCGGTGCACCACGTCCCTCAACAGGACACGGCGCCCCCGTGGCCGGTGCACCGCGTCCCTCAACAGGATACCAGGAGGCACATCAAGCAAAGAAGCAAAGACAGTAGGAGGCTGCACGTCAGCTCGGGACAGCTTCTGCCACCAAATGAATTACTTTAAGAAACACCAGAAAGAAAGGAGAGCGGGCGGCCGGGCTTTGCGGTGGCGCCTCCGGAGGAGCCGTCGGGGGATCACGGGAACCCCCGGTTGGTCAGGTTCTGAGCGCACAGCTGGTCTCATGACATAGTCCCTCTCTTTCCCGGAAAGACGACGAAAGTCAAGAGGAAGGGGGGACGTGGCTCGCGAGGCGGCTACGGCCTGTGGGTGTCCAGGAGGAAGGGGGAGGCGAGGGCCCCAGATCCCGCGTCGGCGCAGGGGTGCAGCCGGAGCGCCTGTCAGGGGTGCGAGGGGAGCCGCTATTATTCTCCTGCTGCCCGTGGGCGTCCGTTTTGCGGACTGAGAGCTGGGGAGCCCCCCTCGCGGCTCCCAGCACAGCCCCGCGTTTACACAAAGCACAAAGGAGCTGCAGGTGCGCCTTCAGGAAGCAGTGCTCCTCAGGGAGGGTAGCTTCCCCGGGGCTCCAGGACCCCTGCGAGTGTCATGGCGCCCTGTCACCCCTGCCAGGTTGCCTGGTGAAAATCCGGGACGCCAGTTAAACCGCAGAGCAACAACGAAAGCCTCTTTCCTTCAAGCACGGGCACCTCTTGGTGCTGCACGGACACACGTCACAGTCGCTGTTCACCTGAAGCCGAGATCAGGCCCGACGCTTTCTGTTCTGTCACACCTGGCGCGCTCCGTGTCCCGTCAGGACCTCGGCCGCCGGCCCCCAGGCCCCGCCCACCGGGCACCCCCCTCTTGTTCAAGCTGCCTCGGAACTCAATCGCTGAGCGCAGGGGTTAGGGTGCGGCAGTGTTAGGCTCGAATCCTCAGTCGGCCGTGTTTGCTGGGGTCTTTGGGCAGGTGACTCGGCCCCTCTGGGCCCGTTTCCTCGGCTCCAAAGAGCAGTGTTGCTCGGCGTGATGAGCAGTGATGAGCAGTGATGAGCGGCGATGCGGGAGCTGCCCGGGGGACCCGGCGCTGGGCACCGCGCCCCTCGGAGGGCCCCTCGGGTGGGCCCCCGCCTGCGCCCCGCTGGCCTTGACTTTTCCTCGTCCCACGAAAATCCCACATGAGGACGGAAGCTATCTGTGGGGTCCTTCTAAGGAGAAACAAAGTCACGTGTGGGCAGTGACTAAACCACGGTTTTGAGCTGACGCCTCCAGAGAAAGCGACATATTGTCCACTGTTTTTGAGCGGCGTCGGAAGGCGGGCGTCTTTCGTTCCTTTCGTGGCTTCAGTCGGCTCCTCTCCTGGAGACGAATTCCTTCGGGCCCCCGAGAGCGAGCGAGGCTGTCGGTGAGTGGCCCCCGGGCCAGGCGGCCTTTCTGTTCTGAGGGGACCAGCTCTCCTCTCCCGGGACCCGCCTCCGGCCCCTCCGGCCCCTCGGGCTTTGACTCGGGAAGGAAGTTGGGCTCAAAGGCAGGGGTGGCCGCCGGGCCCCGGAGGGGGCCCACCCGTGTCTCTGCACCTGCAGGGCTGGCTTCTCCCTGGCACAGCGGGCCGTGTGAACGGCCCACGAGAGCCCCCCGGGCCGCAAGAGTCCCTTCGTGTCTTAAAAGTCAAAGAACAGGGCGCCTGGGGGGCTCCGTTGGTTGAGGGTCCGACTTCGGCTCAGGTCATGATCTCACAGTTGGTGGGTTCGAGCCCCACGTCGGGCTCTGTGCCGACAGCTCGGAGCCTGGAGCTGCTTCCAATTCTGTGTCTCCCTCTCTCTCTGCCCCTCCCCCGCTTGCGCTTGCTCACTCGCTCTCTCTCAAAATAAACGTAATAAAAAAAATTTTTTTAAAGTCAAAGCATGAAGGCAACTTTTCATTTTAGCATATTCTCTCTTATGTTAATGGCATATTTACTATAACACGTAATACATGACATATAAACCTGTGATAATTACAAAGCGGGGCGGGGCCAGGGCTGACCGAGCCTCAGTGTAAGGCAGGCACTGGGGGCCCCCCCGGGCACCCCTATCGCTGACGACTGTGGTGGGGCAGCTAACGTCCCGCTCCCTCTGGCCGCTGGCACCTGCCCGACCACTCACGGCCTTCATCCTGACACGGCCCCTCATCCTTATCCCATGTCCCCCTGCAGACAGACCCCCAGGCCCCCCAGAAGCGCCCGCAAGCAGGCTGAGCTGAGGGTTTGGGGGTCACCAGGGTAAGTAGATCTCCAGCCGCCGGTGGGCACTCGGTGCTGGGCCACCTCCCTCCTCCTTGAGCCCCTCTCCCACCGCGTCCCAAAGCCCCGGTCTCCCCCAGTGAGTGGCTCCCCGCCTCCCCCGTCTCTGCTCCCACCGGCCCCCCCGGGAAGCCCCCAGGAGGAACAGCCCCTCCTGAGGCTGCAGCTCAGCCCCACAAGCCGCTTCCTCCTGGGAAGCATCCCTCCGGCTGCAGGGCCTGGAGGGAGGAGAAGGAAGTTACCTGTGGTCTCACCACCCCTGCTTGGCGCTGTGACAGCTCTTTCTGATCTTGGCTGCGTGTGTCCTGTTTCTAGAAGTTTCCCATCTCACAACCTCACGCCCCATATTTCGGAACTGGCATCACCGGGGACTGCTCCCTGTCATGGGCACTGACCCCCCGGGACCCCTCGGGGCCTCCCGCCCTGCTGGGCAGGTGCGGCCGCAGGGTAAGTGGGGAACGGAGGTGAACGCACGCACTCTCCGAAGTCACTCTCTCCGCGGAGCCCCTTGGTGGCGGGAAGGGGCGAGGACATCGCTGGCGAGTGAGGTGGCCCTTCCCACCATCCTGCCCGCATCCGAGCTCCCGTCACCTCGCCACTCGATCTGAGCCGCAATTCCCCGGGCGCGGTCCCCTGTAACACAGTGGCAGCCCCGGGCCCGCCTGGCTCCCGCCCGCGCACCGGGCACACAGTAGGTGCTCAGCAGCTGGTACCTGTCTTTCACGTGCCCGGCCCGCCAGGGCTTCTGTGCGCGCTGCCCGGGAGGGCGGCCTGAGGCTGGGTCTGCAGAGGAGCCGGTGGCGGGCGGGACAGGACTCACCCCCAGAGTCGAGGGTTCGAAGCTAAGCTCACAAAGGAAAGATAATTCAGGTCACACACGAAACCCCACACTGTGCGCGTGTGTGTGAATGGCTGCGTCCGAGCGGGTCGGGGGTGGGGGTGGGGGTGGGGGTGGGGGTGGGCCCCTCCCTCATGCAGGTCCTGGGGGCTGGTCCCCCTGTGACCCTGCCCCCTGGGCTGTGTCACCACTCACTCCGTGCTTACACCTGGAAGGGGGGCGGCCGTGACGGGCAGCCAGTCCTCTGCGCCAGGGTGCCCAGGGACGGGGCAGCGGCCGGCCCAGCGGGAGCAGATGGGGGCTGTGGGAGGTCCCGGGAGCAGGCGCTCTTCCTGCTGCACAACCGCCTTGGCCAAATGTCCTCCCTCCCCGGCCTCAGTTTCCCCTCTTTCCCTGCTGGCAGCTTCTCATACAGGCTGGAGAGCGAGTGCAAGCCTGGCCTCCAGGCAAGTGGTGGAGGCCAGTTCCTCTCTCCTCTGCCCATTTGTTCGAGCCCCTGGTCTCCCTGGACACTTCTCACTGCCTCTCTCGCTCTCTGGAGAGATAGAGAGGAGGTCTGCACGGGGTTGCAGTGGCCCTATTTACGTGTTCCTATACAGACAAATGTTTGGGCAACCCGTGGAAGCATCCATCATTCCTCCAAGGGGCTTGTCCGGGAGCTCACTCCGTCCCCAGAGGTCCTTGCCATGGGGTCCCAAGGACCTATGTGCACAGCCCAGACCTAGCGACCGTACCGTGGAAAATTCTCTGAGGACCCCTAGGCCCTGGTCAGCCCAGAGCCCCACGGCTCCTGTGAGCAAACAGACTTGTCTAGAGACGAGCGGCCCCGGGCCACTGGAGCGCCCGCATCCATCCGGCCGAGCCAGGTATTAAATGAATGCAGGATTTATAATCCGCCCCGAACGCAGCCAGCTGCCTGAGCCCCCCACACGCGGGCAGGATGAGAGTCAGGAATCAGGGAGCATCTCGAGCCAGGAGCCTGAAATCCAATTTCCACCCTGTCCTGGGGACTAAAAGCTTTCTGTAAACAGCCGCACCGAATTCACAGATCCAATTAACCGCTGCCCGAGTCCCTTGCCAAGAGCCAGGGAACAAGCCAGCCTTCTGAGGCCAACAGCCTCCGGCTCCGGGAGCAGAGGCTGGGCTGGCCCCCAGAGGCGGCGTCCGGCCCTTGGCGAGCGGAGCGCGAGGCAGGACCTCCCCTCCATGCTGCTCCCGCCCTGGCCGGCCCCGGGGGCTGCGGGGAGGAGGGCTCACCTGGGCTCTCACCTGGCCCTGCGCCTGGGCATCTGCCCTCCCCTCAAAGACCCTTTACCTCCAAGCCGCACATGCCGTTCTGCGCAGAACTTTCCCAGCTCCTGTGCTGGCCCCTCCCCCGATCCCCTCGCCATCCTCAGAGGTGTTTCCGGGACCCCCCACAAGGAGGGTCTATTGCTAGAAATCCAGCCTTTCCCACACGCGTCCCACAGAACACAGTCCTGAGTGTTGGTCAGTGTGACGTGTGTGCACGCACACGCACGCACGCGTGCACACGCTCACACGCGCGCGCACACGCATGCACACACACATGGTCATGACCACACATGCGGGGAAATAATCTTTTGGAAATTCGGAGGTGCATTCATCAAACTATTAAGGGCTATGAGGGGCCGAGCGATTAAAAATAACTGTTTAAGTGGGTTAATTCTGTTTAACCCAGAATTTTCCAAAGTATTGAACACAGATACATTTAAAAAAATTTTTTTTATGAAAAGAGAGACAGAGACAGAGCATGAGCACAATCAGGGGAGGGACAGAGAAAGAGAGAGAGAGAGAGAGAGAGCATGTGCTAGTGGGGGAGGGGCAGAGAGAGGGGGACACAGAAAAGGAAGCAGCTCCAGGCTCCCAGCTGTCAGCACAGAGCCCAACGCGGGGCTCAAACCCACGAACTGTGAGATCATGACCTGAGCCGAAGTTGGACACTTAACTGACTGAGCCACCCAGGTGCCCCTGAAATGAGACCTTGCAGGTCAGTGTGAACACTGCCCCTTCTGGGAGCACCACCCAAGCCCCCCCGACGGGAGATGCGTCCTCCCCTGAGCCTCTGCTGGGACTTTCCTGCACACTCTGGCCATCGGTGGTCCATGATTCACCCCCTCCCCCCACCACCCGTCCCCACTCCCACTCTCCTATCCCTGCTCAGCAGCCCTTCCACGCTGCCATCAGGAAGTCTCACGAGTCTCAAAGCCCAGGAGCGTGACCACAGCCGCACCGGCCAGAGGTCGTTTGCCTGTGGGTTCAGTATCCCAAGGAATTGCAAAATTAGTAACTGTTGGGCCTCTGTCTGCTGTGCTCCCTTCAAAGAACTCCCAACCTAGCTGCAGAAGCAACTCCGAAACATCTAGAAATGTTGGGCCAAGTTTATAGAAGAGCCCAGAGGGAGAGGCTGTTCATCCGAGGCAAGTGGGGCGTCTGGGGAGCTGAGGGAGGTGGCCAGGCCTGGAGCCAGAGCTGGGCACCGGGGCCGGCTGCAGAAGGCGGGCAGGAGGAGAGAGGACTCCAGGGGTGGCCGGCCTGCTGGGTCTGAACAACAACGGCAGTTACAGCAGTAAGAACAGCAGTCTTGTTAAGAATCTGCAGTCGTGAGGGTGTGCCCTTGCCCTGTTCCTGCTCACGGGGGGCTGGGGGAGCACTCAGTCCCCACCAGTGACCGTGAGGTTAGCTTGGACTTGTCACAAAAGGTCTTCCCTGGGTTGAGGAAATCCCCCAATCCCTAATTACTGAGAGGTTTAAAAAAAAAATTTTTTTTAATGTTTATTTATTTTCAAGAAAGAGACAGAGAGAATATGAGTAGGGGAGGGGGACAGAGAGAGAGGGAGACACAGAATCGGAAGCAGGCTCCAGGCTCTGAGCTGTCGGCACAGAGCCTGACGCGGGGCTCAAACTCACGAACCGTGAGATCAAACTCCCGAACCGTGAGATCATGACCTGAGCTGAAGTCAGACTCTCAACGGACTGAGCCCCCAGGTGCCCCGACAGTTTTTTTTTTTTAAATCAGCAATGATGTTGGATTTTGTCAAATGCCTTTCCTGCATCTATTAAGATGATCATGTGTTTTTCCTTTTATAGCCTGTTATTAGTGATTTATGTTGGTTGGGTTTGTGTGTGTGTTAAACCAACCTTGTATTCCTGCAGTAAAACCCACGTGGTCATGATGTATTATTCTATTCCTATGACGCTGGATTCAGTTTGCTGACATGTTGGTAGAACAGGTTTACGTCTATGTTAATGAGAGACCTTGACCTATAGTTATCTTTCCTTGGACTGGTTTTGTCTGATTTTGGTATCAGGGTAATACTGGCCTCCAAGGATTAATTGAGAAGTGTTATTCTTTTATTCCTTGAAGAGTTTGTGTAGAATTGTTATTTTTTTATTGAAACACTTGATACAATTCAAACATTAGCAAAGCCATCTGGGTCTGCGTTTTTTTGTGTGTGAGAAGGTCCTTGACTACAAAGCCAACTTCTTTAACACAGTAGAACTACGCAGGCTCTCTACTTCCTCTGGAATGAACTTTGGTAGTTTGTATCTTTTAATGGATTTGTCTGTTTCACCTACATGTCAAAAGTAACATTGTTCATAAACTTCCTTTATCATTCTTTCAACATCTGCAGAATCCATGGTGACTCGCCTGTCTCATTTCTGTTACTGGCAATCTGTTTCTCACTTTTTCTCTAGATCAATCTGCTGGAGGCTTATCAATTTTATCAATCTTCCCAAAGAGCAGTTTTGGTTTCATTGGTTTTCTCTGCTGTTGTTCTGTTTTCCATTTTGTTGATTTCTGCCCTGCTCTTCACTACTTTCTCCTGCCCGGTTTGGGTTTAATTTTCTTTCCCTAGTTGTAAAAGGCAAGATCTGAGATCTAGACATGAATGTATAAATTTCCCGCTAGGGGCGCCTGGGGGGCTCGGTCAGTTAAGCATCTGACTTCGGCTCAGGTCATGATCTCACGGTTTGCGGGATCTAGCCCCGCGTCAGGCTCTGTGCTGACAGCTCAGAGCCTGGCGCTGCTTCGGATTCTGTGTCTCCCTCTCTGTCTGCCCCTCCCCTGCTCTCACTCTTCTCTCTGTCTCTCTCAAAAGCAAATACAAATTTTAAAAATTTAATTTCCCTCTAATCACTGCTTTAGCAATATTCCACAAGTTTTAATTGGGTGTGTTTTATTTTCATTCTGTTAGAAACACCTTCTAATTTCCCTCCCTAATTTTTCCCTTCAACCCATGGGTTATTTAGAAATGTATTATCTGGCTTCCAAACCCTTGGGAATATTTCAAATATTTTTCTGTGATTAATGTCTGATTTCATTCCCCTGTGGTCAGAGAACATACTCTGTGTAATTTTGAAGTAGTGACTCTTGATTAGTGAGCCAGCATACGGTCTATCACGGTCATTGTCCCCCAGCACTTGAGAAGAATTCATGTTCTGCTGTTGCCACGCAGTGTCACGAGCGACAGCCAGGCCAGCGTGGTTGTTGGTGTTATTCAGGGCCTCTGTCTCTCAGCTGCTGCTCTGTGTCCTTGTCCTATCAATTATGGAGAGAAGCGTGTTGAAGTCTCAGATCATTTTGTGGCTCTTCTGTTTCTCCATTGAGTTCTATCGGGTTTTGCTGTATTTCTTTCTTTTTAAGCGTTGTTATTAGGTACAGACACATTTAGGACGGCCATGTTTTCTTGTTGAATTGGCCCCTAAAACATTACGAAATGATTTATAATCATGGTTCCTCTTTTCATCTCTGTTAACATTCTTCCCCTGCAATCTACTTTGTCTGACATCGTTTTTTAAAGGAAATAATCCAGGAATTTGTGAAGCCATGGTCCAGCCCCCCTACCCCCACCCCAGGCATATTCCTGACGCCCGGCAGGCTCCGGAACGCAAAGTCAGTCTCCTCTCCAGCCAGGAGAACTAGCTGGGGTTGCCTTAGACCCCCTTTCACATGGCTGGGGGGAGACGGGCAGGTAGGGGTGCCGCAGGGCTCCCCACGTGGCTCATGGCGGCCGTCCCTGGGGGACCTCTCTGCCCCACACAGTCAGGGTGGCTGGGTGAGGCTGCCTACACCACATTGGCTACTTTTTGGCCAGTGTTGTGCAAATGTGTTCCCTGGACTTGGAAATGTGCAGAGTGCTGTGTGTGGACCTGGACCGGGTGCCCAGGGAGGGGCACAGTTCCACTCCGCCGGGCATGGTTGGAGCAAAAAGGACATGCTGACAACCCTGGAAAGGCTGATTTGGGGCGAGAGGAACTTAGGTGGACCTGGAGACAAGCCAAGCTCTCCCTCTGTCCCTTGGAAGCTAATGGTCCGCGCAGCGTGGTGGGGGTGGCACAGAGGCACCTCTCTCATTGCCAGGCTGAGTCCAACCCAGGACTCATGGGTGACTGTGCTCATGGGGGACTGTGCTTGGTTCCATTTGTCCCACCAGCTCAGCCCCTGCTTGGTGCCAGAGTCCTCGGATGCCCCCACAGGGCCCCGGTTGGCAGGGTGCGGGGCAGACCCGGTGCGGACAGTGCAGGGGGAGTCCGAAGTGCTGGCATCTGGCTGGAATGGGGTGGAGGGGGTGGTGGCCAACAGGACGAGGGGACAGCCCTGCAGGTGGAGTGAGCCGCACGCTATAGGCACGGAGGCGCAGGAGGGGGGCCCTAGTGCCAGTGAAGACCCTGGATGTCACCATAACCGGGCACGCCTCGCCCACAGAGCCAAGCCCGATGCCCAGCTCAGCCTTGCTGACGCCACGCGCTGACGCCTCCGCTTCCTCCCCTGCCCTTGGGCAGACACCACTTTCCCACAGACCCCAGCCTCAGATTCCTCCGTGTAAGATTAGAACCCTGTTGCCCACCCCTGGCCTAGATCTTCTCCCGACACAGCTGCGGGACCCTCATTGTGACCGGCTCTTACTGCTGTGAAAGGTTAGGGACAAAGTGAGCAGGTGCCTCTGGGTCTTTTCACCGCCCAGAAAGACCCAGCTGATCTCAGGAGAGGGGCTCATCTGACACCGGTTATCCGTGCACCAAAACCAAACCAACCCCCGGAATTTCAATATGCAAGAGCCGAGGAGGGAAAGAAGGAAGGGAAAGGGAGGGGTGGGGAGCGGAGCAGGGAGGCGGGAGTGGGGACCCCCACCCGGGCCTGTGGACACCTCGTGTCCGGGACTCGGACAGGCCGGTAGAGGGAGATGCATCTCGCTGTGCCGGCGATGGGACCAAGGCCCCTGTGACAATGCGGCCATCGGTTCTGCCGACACAAGCACTCTGCGTTCTGCCCGAGAAAAGTGGCATTTGTTTTAGTCTTTTCCAGAAAAGAGAAACTTACAACGCGGCCTGCATCCCGTGTCTGGATACGTAGCCTGAGGAAGTGCTTTATTCACACGTCCACCTCAGAATGTGTGCCAGCGCCCAGGCGCACGCCCCGCGGGCACACCGGCACATGCACACGGGACGGCCCAGGGCACACGCGTCACATGCGCCCACGCCAGACAGGCATGCGCCTTCAGGCCCCTCTGACCTGGTGACCAAATTGCCCACCACACCGTGGCGCAGGGCGTCCAGGGAAGAGCTGCCCCCGGACCACCAGCCTCACAAGGCCAGGGCTGCACGGGACCCATGGGGAGACTCAGGAAGGCATATTCTGGGATGCTGAGGTCCGAACAGGCCAGGGGCTCGGCTCATACCCCCGGGGGGGGGAGGTAGGGGCAGATGCCAGGGTTGGGGGCTTCTCTTCATCCCTTGTAATTGGCCAACAGGTTTGGGGTCCACTCCATTCTCGGGCAGACACGTTCCAGGTGGTGGGGAGCCCCTGGCCTTGAAGCCAGGGTCTGGGTCCCTCCCCCGGTGCCACGAGCAAGCACATCCTGTCTCCTGGCCTCGGGGAGCTGAGCCCATCCGTGTAGCTGCTGAGTTACGGTGCCACTAAGGGGCCCCCGTGTCTCCCTCCAGCTGAGCCTCCAAGACGAAGCACCCAGGGTGCTCCCCCATCCGCAGCTCGTCGCTGACAGTTCCTGCACGTGTGTGCTGGCTCCCCCTCCCCCCTGCTCCCCACGTGGCTCCCACTGGCCAGCACTCCTGGGGGGGACCCTGTGTCCACGCTGCTCCGAACCCCGCCCCGGACCCATCAGCAAACCCTCCACTGTCCCTTCCAGTCACTGTCAGAACCGGGACCGGCTGCAGAGGAAATGGGCAAAGATGCTAAGACTTTGTGTGCGGGGGGAGGGGATGCATGTGTGGGGGGACACGGTGCTGAGGGGGGAGGGGATGCATGTGCAGGGGGACATGGTGCTGTGGGGGGAGGGGACACATGTGCAGGGGGACACGGTGGTGAGGGGGGGAGGGGATGCATGTGCAGGGGGACACGGTGGTGAGGGGGGACCGGAGGGGACGGTTTGGGACCTAACCTTCCAGGGGTGCCGTCTTGACACTGCCCGGGAGAGATGCCCCGAAGGCAGGGGACAGGCGTCTGGAGGTTCAGGGAGAGAAATGCAGGGCCCTTGGTGTAGTAAGGGTCTCAGGGGAGCAGGACCCCCACCAGCAGGAGGAGTGGGGGGGGGGCGTGGGTCGAGAGGCCAGGCAGGGAAGGGAGCGGAGGGAGGAGGGACGGCGCAGCCTGCTGGGGGGCCGGCAGTGACATTTGAAGTGGCACGTGGAAGAGAGTTTGAGGGACACGAGGGGACAGCGGGCTCAGACAATCCCTTCGAGGACATTTGTTACCAAACAGCAGCAGGACAGCAAAGCTGGGCAGGTGCCCGTTCCCCGGCTGTGAGTGGGAAGCAGTGCCCGGCGCATGGTGGGGCTGGCCTGCATCCGCATTCGTGAGAGCACTCGGTGGGCAGATGGGGGTGATGGCTCCCCAGGGTGGCCTGGCAGAGCGGGAGGCTGTGCGCCACGCCGGCCGGTGGCATCCGGCGGCCCTGGTGCAGGTGGGGCAGGATGTCAGGCTGAGGCTTCTGCTTTCTCAGAAAACATAAGCAGGAAGGTCCAGACCTTTGGGTGGTGATGGGGGATAATGGGGGTCCTCCTGGGAGGGGAGGGGCTCGGCAGGACTGAGGTGGTCACACTGTGTGCAGGGGCAGAGGGGAGGCGGGGAGAGGGAGATGGGGAGTGTTGTGTCGCCTTTGACTCGGAACCTTCCAGAAAAGTTTGGACATGGAGCCACGAGGGGGGGCCACCGCTGCCCTGTGACCTGAACTCACCCAGAGTCATCAGTCTGGGGGAGATTTCCGGAACAGGCGGAGGGAGGGTGCCGGAAAGGCAGGGAAGCCCCGTCGGTGGGGACAAGCAGTGAGCTGGGAGCAGGTCTGAACCCCCCGAGGAGGGTGGCAGCAGGGGCCTGGGGGCCAGGAGAACCCCCGGCCCCCACCCCGGGTGGTGCTGAGTGTGAGGGTGCTGGTGGGGACACCCCAGCATGCAAGTGTGGGGATCTGGTCCCGGTCACAGGAGAATGCAGGAGGGGAGGTGCCTGACCCTCTCTTAGTCCCAAGGCCGGAAGTCCCCAGGGCCCAGCTCCCCCCAGAGGCTCCCGGGGAGGGTTCTTCCCGCCTCTTCCAGCTCCTGGGCGGCGGGCCCTCCTCCGTCTGTCCTCCGAGGTCACGTGCCCCCCACCCCGTGTCTGCAGTCTGCCTCCTCTTACGGACACTGTCACTGGATTAGGGTGTCCCCTCATTCTAGCAAGTCACATCTGCAAGGACCCCGTTTCCAAATAAGGCCACCGTCTGAGGTCCCAGGTGGGCACGATCTGGGGGGACAGCATTCGTCCCCACGGGTGACCTGGGCAGGGAGGCGGACCCGCGGGGTCATCCACGTCGCCCCACCCGTATCCCCTGCGCCTGGCAGCCCACGTCCTTCCCTCTGCAGAAGCCCCACGGGCAGCGGGGCCCCGGACGGAGGAGAGTCAGGCACCCAGCCTCCCTGTCTGCGGCACAGCTGCCCTCCTGGGCACAGGGGCCAGGCCGCCGCCATCCTCGAGGCCAGTCCCGCCTGTCTCGCCATGCGAGGGTGGGGACTGTACCCGGTGCAGCTGCCCCCCACCTCCTGTCACAAGAAAGCGGGTAGCGAGGCTCAGCAGGACCCTGGACAGCGGCCCAGGCCCAAACCATCATGCTGAGAGTCCCCACCGTGCACGGGTTCCCTCCCTGCAGGGCTACCGCCCCGTGTGTCCCCCATGGCACGTCCCCCCTGCCGTGCCCCCCGGCGTGCCCCCCACGGTGCTCCATGCGGCCTCTGGCTGCGGGTGCTGGCCGGCATGCTCTTCAGGCGCCCCAGTGGCCCCTCCCCGGAACACCCAGAAGCCCTGTCCTTCCTCCCTCCTCATGCCTCCTCCACCCACGCTTCTAGGGTGCGCTCAGTGAGCCCTCGTCTCCTGGCCTGCTGTGGGGGGACCCAGCCTAAGGCCAGTCCCTGTGCTGCGGCTCACACGAACACACACACACACACACACACACGTGCCAGAGTGTGGGCGGGGCCCAGGCCTGGCTCCCTGCTCGTCCTGCTGAGTCACACCTAGAGGGCCACCGGCCAGGAGGGGCAGGGCTGGGCCCCGTGGGACACAGAGCTGGCACCTGGCTTTATCTCAACCGCATGGGGTGGAATCAAGCCCCTCCCACCTCCTCTGTGGCCCCTCCCGGCCGCCGCCCTGCCCCCAGCCACACCCTCTCCATCCACCCCATGGGAAGCTTCCGGTCCATCTGAAACGCACATCTGAGCCCCTCACTCCTGTCTGGGGGTCCCACGTCAATACCACACACGCCACAGGACCGTGCTGGTCTCCCACAGGCCCCCCTCCAGGCTCCTCCCTCCCCATCCTGGTCTGGACCCTCTGTCTGTACGGCTACCTGCAGGGTGCCACCAAGTCCCCCTGGGACCCCGGGACTGAGCTCCAGGCGCAGTGCTTGGCCCCACAGCCCTCCCCACGCCCATCACCTTGGGCTGCTGGGTCCCGGAGCAGGTGGGTCACGCTTAGGACTCCTCTGGGCTGTTTCCTCTGGGAAACCTTCCGTGTGTTCCAGAGACAGCTCACACATTTTCCAAAATTCGGGCCAAATACTGCCTTTTCTAGTAAGCCTCGGTCCAGCCCCCAAGTTGAACCAGTCTCCAGGGGCGCCAGACTGGCTCAGTGGGTAAAGCATGTGACTCTTGATCCCAGGGTCATGAGTTCAAGCCCCACGGTGGGCATGGAGCCTATTAAAAATATAAAAATAAAAAGAACCAGTGTCCAGCTCCAGCCCACAGAGGGCTCTCTGTAGAGCTGAGGCCACTAAATGGACATGGTTTTCCCGGGGCTCATTCCGCCCCCTGGCCGGGCTGCCCCATCAGGCCCCCCGTGACCCCCCCCCCCCAGGGCCCTGCTCTGTGTGTCTGTGTTTATGACACTGAGCGGTCAGAGCACAGACCCGCCCCAGGGCCTAGCGTGACCTGCAGCATTGTGGGAAATCAATCAACTACTGAATTGGGTGCCCTGGCACAAGTCAATGCCACCGGGCCCACAGTGACTCACATTCCGGTGGGGACAGCCAAGGCAGGAAGCCGGGGCAAGGTCTGGGTGGACAGAGCAGAGGGTACCAGGAGTCAGGCCCCAGCCCCTCCTCTTCTCTGGGCCTCAGTTTCCCCATCTGTAAAGCTGGTGATGTTGCCTGTCTGTAGCTACCAGAGACCTCCGGGCAGGGAAGGAGGAGCTGAGCCCTATGTGAGCTCCTGGAGTGAGCAGGCCCATCCACGCACCTTCTGGAGCCCTGCTCCGTCATCTCCCGACCTCAGCTGGACCCTGGAGCTGGGGCCTTCCCAGCACCTCCAGACCGGCCCCAGCCCTGAGCCAGAGCCCAAACCAGCTTATGATTTGGAGGTTTGCTAGAAATCCGAAGGTCAGCTGCTCTCACGTTTCCAGAATTTATTGATTTTGTCTGGGCTGGAAACGCAGCAGGAAGGCTTTTACTGCTCGTTTCTGTGACTGCTTTGGGAGGGGGGCCCGGGAAGAGGGGTGCTGCCCCTGGGGCCCCCCCGAGGGGCCCTGCAGGCCAGCATTCCCATGAGGGCTGCCCCGGGTCCCTCCCTCCGGTCCCCCCGAGATGCTGACTCCCGTGAGTCACCACGCAGGAAGCGGTGACCAGGAGCCGGGGGTCACAGTGGGGGCACCAGGGCCACCCCCGCCCATGCATCTCCGCTGAGGCAGCCTCCGATCGAGCCCCATCGGCTGCCGGGACTTCATCAGAGCTGCGCTGCACCGAGGCTCCTCCCGTCTCCCGGGGTCAGCCTGCATCCCCGTCTGCAGGTACTCCTAGCGCACACCCGCCACATTCCTTCAGCAGCGATACGCCCCGACCACATCCCACGCATCAAGTTCCCCCCTGCGTCTGCGCCTCGGAGGACCCAAAGTGACCCAGCCCTTCCGGCTCAGCACAGAGCAACCTCTTGTGAACTGACCAGACTCAGCAGGTGAGCCCTGGGGTGGTGCCCACAGCGGGCAGTCACAGCCCCGCAGCTGCACACTCACCCGCTCACCGCGGCAGGGGCAGAGCCCCGAGTCTGCCAGCCCAACACAGGGCCCGGCCTGCAACAGGCGCTCAGGAAAGTCTCGTTGGGTCGGGAACGGGAGCCCAGGAGCCCACTGGCCAGAGCCTCAGAGCATCCTTCTCGAGAGTCTCAGGAATGGGCCTCACCGGGATGTAGTGAGCGCCCCGTCACTGGGGGTGTACAAGACGGCCTGGGACATCTCAGGGGGACATCGTAGGAACAGCTGGGACATCCAGGTCAACACAAATCCTGGCTTTTTAAACTGTCCTCTTGGCTCAAAACAACAGCAAAAAGTCCTCCACTCACTCAGAGTATCCAAAATCATAAAGACAAACTGCTGAGGTGGAGGCTGGGGGCTGGGGGGAGGAGGCGGGGGCTGGTGATCATGGGGACAGACAGTTTCATGAGACGGATGAGCTCCGGACATGGACGGTGGGGACGTTTGCACGTTAATGCCGCTGCACCGTGCACCGCGAATGGTGAAGATGAGACATTTTATGTAATGTGTGTTTTACCACAATAAACACAAAGCGCAGCGCCGGGCGCGCCGGGTCCCGGAGGCGCAGTGAAGGGTGAGCGGGAGACCCTGCATCGTCACCGCCAGCAGGTGCCCATCCCCCGCGCACCTGCTTAGCCGCGTCTAAATGAAAGCTGTTCATTAGGGATGACAGGTTTACCGTTCTGCAGTAGGAAGTGAGTGGGGGAGATCTCTCCCCACCTCGAGACGGAGAAGCCGCAGGTCTGAGCCGTGAGTCTGGAAGGGTGGTGGTCTGGTGACAGTCTGTGGGGCGGCTGGTCCGGGGAGTCTCTGCTCTTGGCGGGAGCACGGCCGGGGAGCACAGCTGCCCCAGTCTCTGGCACTGCCAAGATGCTGGCACTAGGAACTGTGCCTGTTGTCTGGGCTGAGTATTCGTCCCTGGTCTCTGGGCATTAGCAGCCCTGCCAGGGGGCTCACGTCAGGGTCATCCTGAGGTTCCCAGGCCGGGGACAGGCCACATGGCTAAGACCCCAGCCCCTGGCAGCGTCAGCCCCAGCCTAGAGCCCAGCAAAGTCGCCGTTCCAGTGAAGGAGAAAAAAATCAGAGTGGGGAGATGGCATCAAGGAGCCCAGCCCAGGGGCGGGGGTGTCCCTCCAGGAGAGGCCTCGGAGGTGGCCCTGGGCAGAGGACAGCCCTGGCCGGGGACCCAGCAGTGTGTTCTGGGGAAGAACTTTCTAGGGCAGGTGCACATGAGTAAGAGCATGACACTGGCTGGGGCTCAGACCCCTGGCCTCGAGGAGCGCATGGGGGTTGGGAAGGGAGTCCGCAGGGCAAGGACATCAGGAGGCAACAGCAGGGTGCCTCATGCCCCAAGGCCAGGGCGCTACAGGGAGCTGCTGGGAGGTCAGGCCTCCGAGGGGCTGCCTCACCTCGCAGGCTGCCTGTCCTCACCCCGGCCAGAGCACCGGCTGTTCAGTGCAGAATCGTCCCAGTTCCCACCCTCTGTCCCTGCACTCCAGTGGGGCTGACCCCCTTCTGGCTTCCAGGACGGGACGTACACAGGACCCGACCTGACTCCCAATTCCTGGGGCTGCTGAGCTGGGGACCATCACGCTGAGGCTCCTTGTGGCCATCCTGACGGCCTGCGGGGACTCTCTGGAGAAAGGCCAGCAGAGGGGGGCCCGGAAAGAGACAGACCTGGAGGCGTCAACCCTGCCCCACCCCAGTCAGAGCCGGTGTGAATGGAGTGTCCGCAAGCACATGGAAGCCTGTGGCAGCGGAGCTGGGCCTGCCCCGGAGTCCCCTAGTGAGCCGTCAGCTAGTTCACTGCGCCCGGAGCAGGCCCAGAGCAGGCGGGAAATCCGAGCGCTGGGATCGCCAGGGGTGAAGGCACTGCCGGGCTCCTCCCCTCTCAGCTCTCCCCGCAGCCCATGTCCACAGAAGCTACGGAAACCCAGAAGCTGCACATTGGCCGAGACTCCCCACTCAGAGCAGCGGCGGCAAGCGGGGTACAGATTTGTGGGGCAGCCCCTGGCCTCCCTTGGCGTCCACATGGCCCCCAAGTCAGCAGCCCTGCTGGGGGACCGGGAGGACAGGGGAGGTGGCAGGGTCAGCAGCACGCGGCTGGGGTCAGGGCTCAAGCCCCAGCCACAGGGTTGGCGAGCCCTGGGGACCTCCGTTTACCTCTCAGTGCCTGGGGGGTTCTCGGGGACGCGACACGGGGAGGTGTGTGCAGGTGGACACTGCCCGCACGCAGCAGGCTATCGGAGACACGCGTTCCGAGACAAGGAGGTGCTGAGGTCCCGCAGCAGGGCGGTGATGGCCAGCACGGAGCCCCAGCCCTGGGGTCGAGTCATCCCAGGCTCTTCCTCCGGGTTCCCGGGGTCCAGCCGCAGCCACTGGGGGCGGGGACTGGGCAGGAGTCCAGCCCTTACTCGGGCTGGCACGGCTGCTGGGGGCCACGGGAGCCGCCCCTCTTCCTGCCTCTGGGGGCGGGGGGCTCGCGCCCAGGCCCCAGAGGCTCCCTGTCGGCTGATTAGGGCGCCCACTCTCGCTGCCCCTCATGGACAGGCTGGTAGTTTTCCATCATTACAGCAAATGACAAGCCTCCCGGGAGGCCAAGTTGGCCTGAAGGATCCGTCCTCCTCAGCTCCCAGCCACCTGGCTGGGGCACCTTTCCAGAGCCCCCTGGGCTGAGCTCGGGGGCCTGCAAGCCTGGTGGCCGGCCAGCCACTCCCACTAAGTGCTCTCTGAGCCTCCGAGAGCCAGCCCTGTCCTGGGGGGGGCACTCTACAGTCTACAGCCCCCCTCCCCCGCTGGGCCCACGTCCGTCCGTCAGTCCGATGTTCGCCATTTACAGGTGCAGAGCCCACACCCGAGTCGTCACCTGGCACCCAAGGAGGCACACGGGACTCGCCGCACTCTGCCCGGCGGTGCTGTGAACTGAAAACTGCTCCAAAGCAGAGAGTCTGGTAAACGGCGCGTCACGGGAGCCGCCGTGGGTGCAGCCTTGGGTCCGGCTTCTCCGGGCCGGTGACACCGGGACACTCGTCCCTCCCGCCTCTTCGGCACGGCAGGCCCTCTGTGCGGCTGAGTAGTGGCACACCCAGGCGGTTTCCTCCCCCACTTACCAGGACACTTTGGGTTGTTTCCGGGTGTTTTGGCCATTAGAAATAAAGCTGTTATAAACACGAAAAATCAGACACCCAGGGGCTGCGGAGCCTGGCTGCGCACAGAGCAAGTCCCTCCTACCCCACAGCAAGCGCCTCGCAGCAGGGCCACGCAGCAGGGCCACGGAAGGAGTGAGGAGGCAGACCGCACCCCCTCGGTGCCGTGCACCTGACCCGGGTCTGCGCCCCAGCGAGTCGGGGGAGCTCACGGACGCCCCCATGCCCAGGGCCAGCACTCTCCAACACTGCTCCCTGTCAGCTCAGGGTCAGGGGTGTGGGTCCTCATGGACCTGCCTCCTGCCTCACTCCTGCTCCCAGCACCCCCCGCCCCTGTGGGGTACGGACCGAGGGCCACCAATGGAGCCCAGGCTCCCAGGACTCTCTGTGACCCGCGTGAGACAGGCATGTGGCAGTCCTCGGGCTGCGACTGGAAAACCGAGGCAGGAGAAGGAGGGACGTCGCCATATCACACAGCCAGGCGTGGGGCCAGGAACGGGACTCGGGGTGTCGTGGGCTGACCTGTGCGCCCCCAATTCATATGTTAAACCCTTAAGCCCCAGGACCTTAGGCTGTGACTGTACTTGGAGACAGGGCTTTAATGAGGGGACCAAAGAAACTGAGACCACGCGGGTTTTATCCGATCTGACGGGTGTTCTTACAGAAGAGGGGTCAGGACACAGACACGCAGGGGAGACCGAGTGAGGACACGGGGAGGGGTCCTCGGGGGCAGCCAGCCGCCCCACCCCCGGTCCCCGGCCCCCAGCCTCCAGGCTGCAAGAAATGCATTTCTGCCATTTAAGCATCTAGGCTACGGCCCTGTGTTATGGTGGCCCCAGGACACTAACAGGGCCACGTCGTCCCATCGTTTGTAAAGTTGTATTTGCTCCCGTGGTTTTGTGGCCACTGCCTGACTCCCCACGAGACCGCAGACCCCGTGTGGGCAGGGGTGGGCTAGCCTGGTGCCCGGTAGGCGTTTTGTAAAGAACGACTATCATTGTGTGTTATCCTGGCCATCTCTGAGGGCCTCACGGAGTCACGTCTGTCGGCCACGTCCATGGGCAGCAGGTGTCAGATAAGCGCTTCCTGAGCGGGGGAAGGCCAGCTGGCCGGACCGGCGTGCGGACACATGAGTGACAGCCCCCTCGGTGGACTCCGCACGGGAGCCGGGAGCAGCAAGTGAGGGCTGGCCCCGCACGGAACCGGCCGTCTGAGACACAATCCTGTTGGAATTAGTGTCAGATCGGGATTTTCTGCCGCGTTCGGAGAAAAGCCTGGTTAATGCTCCTGGCTGGGTGACAGTGCAGTCCCAGGGGCCCCAGAGCTCGGAGGGCTGCCCAGGGCTGCACCCAGGGGTCGGTGCTCTGGGGCCCCTCCCACTTCTTAAGCAGGGTCTTCGTCGTGGCTCGTCTGGTGAGTGGAGACTGCTGGGACAGCGGAGGCTCCAGGGCCCAGGCCAGCTGGGTGGGGTGCGCCGTGGTGTCTCAGGACAGGCAGAGAGGAGGTCACCCCTGCCCCCAGACCACAAGGAGCAGCTTGGCAGAGGCCCTGCCCACTCCCTGCCAGGTGCTGAGCACCAGGTGTGGGGGTTGCGATCGATCCTTGGAGGCGGCTCATCAAACCCCGAGTCAGGGCCCTGGGCCCAGGGGGAGGGGGCCCTCGCCGGCACGTTGTGCTGAGCCCACAAATTACATAGCAGGCCCTGCCCCCTCTCCTGCAGGCCCCGAGCACGGCTGTGGCCGCCGGTGCTGCTTCCTGAGCCCGCTCTGGTGGCCGATGCCACTGCTCCCCTTTCACGGAGAAGAAAGCAGGGGCCCCGCGAGGCTGGAAAGTCGTGCCGCTGATTAGCAGGAGCAGCCGTTTTCTCTCCCACTGTGTCCTTCTAGAACCCAGCAGAGGCGTCAGAGATCCGAGAGCCTTATGACAGCAGGGGCCTCACAGCAAGCAGGCCCGCCCTGGCGGCCACTGGCGGCTCCATCCCTGAGACAGAGGACCCCACCCCTGATGCCCAGGGGACCCCTCCCCTGAGACAGAGGACCCCACCCCTGATGCCCCAGGGGACCCCTCCCCTGAGACAGAGGACCCCACCCCTGATGCCCCAGGGGACCCCACCCCTGAGACAGAGGACC
>CM053567.1:189195277-189269997 GCA_028646485.1 Cryptoprocta ferox
GACCCCACCCCTGACGCCCCAGGGGACCCCACCCCTGAGACAGAGGACCCCACCCCTGAGACAGAGGACCCCACCCCTGATGCCCCAGGGGACCCCACCCTTGAGACAGAGGACCCCACCCCTGATGCCCAGGGGACCCCACCCCTGAGACAGAGGACCCCATCCCTGATGCCCCAGGGGACCCCATCCCTGACACCCAGGGGATCCCACTCTTGACCCAGGGGACCCCATCCCTGAGGCCCCGGGGGACCTCAGAGTAGGGCTTTCTCAGGCCTCCTGGCCACCCTACTGACTCCCCACTCCCACTGGTCAGCAGTTTGAGCCCCACTGACAGCCAGGCGGGCTCCTCCTGGGGTCACGGCCTCTCCCGGTCCCTCTGCAGGCTGCGTGCTCCCTGGTGACTTTACGGGGTAACCCCATGGGCTTCATCGTTACTCCCAGACCAGTGCCAGGCAGATCGTGGGCACAAGCACATGTTTAAAGAAAGGAAGGGCTGGGGGGAAAGACATGTATGTGAGTTTGGCTAACTCTGCGCTAGTCTCAACAGTTTCCTGGGACGTGGCTCCTAACATCGGGGGTTGAAAGCTTAGGGAGGCGGGCTCCTTCTAGCTTCTACCTAAAATGGAAAGTCAGGGCAGTGCTTATAAGGACTGGATCGGCTCAGGGAGGTAGTGAGCTCTCCACCACCAGAGGTGTGTAAGAGGGAGGGGAAGCTAACCCTCGTGTCTCTTCCTGCTGTGGCTTCAGGCCCCCAGAGACAGAGGGCACAGGGCCCCTCCAAGACCACCCTGTACTTCCCTCTGTGGCTTTTCCGATTATTTGGAAAATCAGCAGGGGGAGCTGGGAGAAGGACAACCCCCTGGCCTTGACTCTGTCCCTAAGTGGATATGTGGCCTCTAGACCAGACCTCTCTGAGCCTCAGTTTCCCCATCAGTAATGGGTCCGGGCGGTCTCCAGAGGTTTTGAGCGTCAATCACCCACATTTCCAAGGAAACCGGGGGCATTCTCCTGAGAACAAAGAGGAAGAGAGGAGAGTGCCCTTCATGAGCAGGAATTCCCCAGGCGAAGGCGACCCAAGCAGATTCTTCCAGCATTTATTAAGCGCCCACTGTGTGCTGGCCTCTGTGTGGGGTCTGGAGCGGAGATGAAGCCGGGTAGACACAGGCTGCCCTGGGGGAGGCCAGGGGCCTGGCTGAGCACCGCTCCGGTCCCGGGACTGGGCCTGAGCCCCTGCCGTACGAGGCTGCCCGGGGTCCCTCCCCTCCACCGAGGGGCTGGTCCCCCCACCAGAGATGAAGGCCTGCCTGCACGGCTACCCCAGCCCTGCACCCGGGACTCCCTCGACCGCCGAGGCCCGCAGAGCCCATGTGGGCCTGAAACCGGGCGAGCCTGCCCACGGAGCCCAGCTGTCCGAACCCCGCATTCTACACTTGTCACCAGGGTCCCCACAGAAGCCGTGTGAGGTAGGAAGGGTCCTGTGCAGACAGAAACAGACTCTGGGATCCCACGGCTCAGACCGACCGGGGCCCTGGGAAGCCCGAGGTCACACTGGAGAAATGCACCCCGGGACCCACCAGGGGTCACCCCGAGGCCACGCACCCACTGTGCTATGGGGGTCTCCGCAAAGGCATCCCAGTGACCAGACCCCGGGAAGGGCCGTCCCGAGTGCGCCCGGGGAGGCATTGATCGGTTGTCCTTTCCTGCCCCTCCAGGCACCTGACACTGGGCCCGGCGCCAGGCCGTGGGCAAATCCCAGCCCGGCTGCGAGGGCCCGGCTGGCTGGGGTCAGGGCCGCTGAGCGTCGTGCACGGCGAGAGAGGACCTCCCCGTCTGCCCCCTGCTTGAGGCCTTGCAAACAGTGGCAACAGTCCAGTTGTGAACAACAGCTTCCTCCGAACCGACTGAAAGAGGGCTCGTTTTGCTTTAAATTTGATTTGCGACGGCAGGGCCACGCCAGGATTCGGGCGCGGAATTGTTTTGACCAACATTTTGGCATTCTGTGTCCCGGGTGGGGCAAGCTTTCAGAGCGGCTCCGGCATCGGGAGTCGTTTCTAAGACGACAGAATACAAACAAAGCCGGCCCCTGTCGGCATCCCCGAGGGACGGGGACCCTGTCATTTCATGGAGCGGTGGCGCATTCAGAGTGCGGACTGCAGCAGCACCAACAAAGTGGCACGAGGGATGACTGGATCCCGGGCCCTGTCTGATCCCGGCCGTCAACGTTTAATCTCGGCTGCTCGCCGTGGGATGGGAGCAAAGACCGGCACATAGACAGGCAGGCGGGTTCCGTGCGCTCCACACAGAGGCCCCCCGGAGGGTCACTCGCACGCCCGGCGCCTGCTGCCTCTTCCGAAAAACAAAGCCAGTTAACGTTGCTATGGGGGGCGTGTTGGGGACTCAGTGTGGCCCGTGAGTCCCGCCAATAGCCCATCTGGCTTCGAGGGAGTGATTCTTCACTCAGTCCCTCTCTTGAGCTCAGTTTTCTTGTCTGTAAAATGGGACCGTCCTTCCCCACCTGGCAGGGTCCAGGGAGAAGCAGACACGGGGATTCCCCTGCCCAAAGCTGGTGTGCAGAGCCCACGGGGCAGACGCCAGCTCCGGGCCCCCACTTACGTCTGTTCTTTTCCGTCATCACCCTAACGACTCCCCTCTCGGAGCCTCTCTGTAAAACGGGGAGGGGGGTTTCTGAACTGGGCTCCCGTTTGGGTCTCTTCTCAGAGCTCGGCGAGGGCTGCACTGAGATGCTTCTGTTTTCCTAGACGCGCACAGTCAGCTCAGAGCTAATTAAGCACGGGGCCGGGGGGGGTGGGGGGAACCCGCCCACCAACATTTGAACACGTGGCCTCAGCAGCAGGGGTGCACGTGCCGTGGAAAATCCCCCGCAGCCTGGAGCCCGGCCTGGAGCAGGGAGCACCTGCCTCTCGCTCTGAGTCCCCCCTGCCCAGAGCTGCTTACAGGGCACTGTCCCAATAGCCTGGGACGCTGTCCGGCCCAGAGGGCAGGCCCTGGCGGCTCTCGGGTTTGGAGTCCAGGGATAAGCCTTCTGGGGCTTCTTTGTGGGTGAGGAAGGACAGCCCCATGGCACTGGGGAGGCCTGTGCTGCCCGGCCACCTGGCACCGTCCCTGTGTTCAGATCCTCCCTAGGCCCCCTTCCATGCTGCGCTCCCCACACTGGGAGGAGGGCGCAGTGCCTGGCCCGGCCTGGGGGGCTTGTGGCTCCAAAGGGCTTTCTGGACACGAAACCTGGCCTGAGTCATGAGGGGCCTGTGAGGGGCACCCTGCTCAGAATGGGAAATGTGCTCCTGGCAGAGGACAAGGCATGAATTAACAAAGGCACAGGAGAGGCAAACTGAGTCCATGCAATGGGATAAGTGGGTAGGGGAGGGGCTGACGGCCTGGGAGCTGACAGCAGTGTGGGCTCGTCCGGGGACCGTTGGGGCCAGAGGGCCAGCCCTGCAGCCCCACAGCCTCATTCCGGCGCCCGTGTACCGGCCTGGGTGCCCATAGTCTCAGCCGGTGGGCCGGCCCCTCCCCCATGACTGTCGTGCTGCATGGCCGTGTCCACCCCCCACCGAGCAACTGGGGCCCGGCCCAGGGAGGGGCAGGCTCAGGGTGTTGGTGGCATAAGGAAGAAATAGCCCAGGCCAGTGCCCCTGAGGTTCGACCATCCCCCTACCCAAATGGGGACCGAGGCTTGAATGCCCCTTCAGATGTGTCCACGGGCCTGGAAGCCCCCTCTAGAGGCAGACTCCCCAGGGTCAGGGAGCCTGTGCAATGGCACCCAGCACAGGCATGGCTAGTGACCCATGGCCGCCCTGCCAGGGCTCAGCCTGTTTCCTTTTTCTCCTTCACTGCCGGGCAGCTCAGGCCACACCTTGTGCTCAGCAGGGGGAGCACAGAGCTTTCCGGCACAGCATTCCCACGCCACCCTGTGTGGGGATCCTTATCTTGACAGTAATAATACCATTGTGCCCCAGGCTTTCACTGGGAGCAGCCGCAAATCCCTTTGGCAGGAAAGAAACACATTTTCAGTCCCAGGGGCCCTCTTTTGGCCCCGCGTTGGTGCTCGACTCTGCTTCCTGGGCAGACGTCCGCCTGCAGGTCACAGACCCTTTCACGCCCCTGCCCCAGCCCAGAGAGGAAAGGACGTGCAGCCTCTTTGTGGATGGCGGGCCACAGGGTCAGGGTCCCGCAGGGAATGGACCCAAGTTGCCTGCCGGGGTCCCTCCTCCAGCAAACCCAGCCCCCTCCCCTCCTTCTGCGCCCCACCGCACATGGCGGCCTCAGCGGCCCAGCTGGCCAAATGGGAGGACGATCCTTAGGAATGGGGGAGGCAGTTTGAGGTCCCCTGCATAATATTTGCAGACCCAGAGCAGGACACAGTGTCCTCCGGGCGGGAGGCCCTCCCCTGGGTCCCTGCCTATCCCCGCCCAGCCCAGGGAGAGCCACAGGCCGACGTGTGGCCAGACGGCCCTGTTATCCCTCACGGGGACACAAGGCACAGGGTGTCTTCGGCCTGGCTGCCCGCTGCCTCTCCCTTGCACGTGGGGGTCGGCACAGGGAGGGGGGCCGGCGTGGCAGGAGCGCAGGGATCAGCCTCGCAAAGGGCCGAAGGTGCCCAAGCAGACGCGAGACGGGCCTGCGGGCGCGTGCGTTTTGATCCGAGGCCGCACTGGAATATTTGAGTCCTGCCGACGGCTGTGTATAAAAATACAGCTGGCCGCCGGCACAGCCGGGAAGGACGGCTTCCTCGCCAGCGAGCACCGCGGCAACGTGTTCGCCCGTCCCCCAGCCCCCACCCCCGGAGCCGGGGGCAGAGCTCAAAGATTGGAGTGCTTTTCTAAAGTGTTAATTCTGTCTGCTCGAGTCATTTTTTTTTTTTAATTCCATACTGAGCTGGAATGGATTATTTGGATTATTCCTTCTTTCCCTCTTCTCCAAGCTCGGCAATTGAATTAAAACACAGGAATGAATTTGAACAAATGTATGTCTCGGTGCGTCTCGTAGGAGCCGAGTCAGCGCTGGGCTGGGCTGGGGCTGGCGCGGTGTTCAGGCCGGTCCCCCAGGCAGCGCCCGGCCCTCCTCGACCTTCCTGTGGATGCCTTTTCCTGTTTTGTCCCGAGAGCCCCTGGGGGAGCCTTGGGCAGAAAGGAGGCTGCGTAAAATGCCCTTCCAGCGGCCAGGCCAGGCCGGGAGCCTGCGGTCCGAGGACACCGGAGCCGGGGGGGGGGGGCGGGGGGAAGGGAAGGGGGCTCAGGGCGTGGGGTCCGGAGCGGGACGTTTCTGGGTTCACGGTGTGCCCTGCCCCCTCACACCTGCGGGTCCCAGGCCTCAGTTTCCTCGGCCTCAGAACGGAATGAGCCCGGCACCCTGGAGGAGGCGTGGAGATGGATGCCCGCACGGAGGACAGCCGCTGTGTGAGGGAGCGGGACGCAGGTGAACAGGGGTCCGGGCCCCCCACTCTGTACGTTAGAGAAACCCCCCCAGAGCTGGTGTGCAGACCCTGTCGGGAGCAGCTGGTGCCCACAGGCACCTTCAGGGAGACGGCAGCGTCCCGCCGCACGGTGGCACCGAGGAAGACATCGAGTGTCAGAGCCAGACGGCTGGCCGGTTTCCCTGCGGCAGCGCAGGGTGAGAAGCCGGCTTCCGGCTCTGTTTATCCAGCTGAAAAGACCGGCCTCTCCAGGCAGCAATTGCCATCGAGTGGTGAGCATCTGGTGGCTGAATGGGGCGTTAAGCACCAGGCCCGGCGACAGCCCTGGAAGGTGCGATTCTTGCAACCATTCTTGCAATTAGGGAGCGAACGGAGCAGAGTGTGCTGACATTGTTCCGTGGGCCGTGCACCTCGCTGCGCGCTCCCGTTGCAGACTCCCAGTGCATCCCCCAGAAGTCCTGTGTGGGGGCGTCGTCACCCCATTGCACCTCAGGGGCCTGCAGGCTCAGAGCAATACCGGTGCCGGCCGTGCCGGCTCCAAGGGAAGGTCGCCTCTTGCGGGCCCCCAGATCAGCAGGCAGGCTGGACCCCGGATTAGCCGGCACGGCAGGGCCTGGGCTCCCAACGACCCCCCCACCCCGACTTCACAGAAGGGGTGTTGAGGCCCAGGGAGGACAGAAGTTTGTCCCTGCTGGCTCCGCAGTCCTGCGGCAGAGCCAGGCCTGTGACACGGACACCCTGTCCGGTCCCTGCCTGGTGGTAGGAGGTCAGGGATGTCCCAATCAGCCTTGGCTGGCCATTTCCACCACCCCTGTCTCCCCACCTGTCCCTGAGCCTAAACGTAGCAGGTGTGAGTGCTCCCACACGAGTGAGTGCACACAGTCGGGAGAGTTCTTCCCAGGTGGGTGTCCTGAGAACCCATAACTAGGGGTGACAGGGTGGGGCTGCTGCAGAGGCGGGCTCTCCAAGGGACAGCCCTGCCAAGTCAGATCAAGGAAGGGGCCTGCCCTGACTCCTGACTCAGGGGACAGGGGGTTGGAAATGGAAGGGAGGACCCAGGGCTGACAGGTTTGTATCCTGGAGACAGACCCATGGCCACTCCAGGTCAAGGACAGGTGGGTGGTGTTCCAAGAGAGAGTGGGGTTGTGAAGGCGGGGGAGGGGGACACTGCAGGGAAGGGGACATATGGAAATGCCAAGGGGGGGCCCAAGAGGGAGCAAGAGGTGGCTAGGATGGTCACAGCAGGACCTCCAGAATGAGCCCCCACCAGCCAGGGGTCTCCAGGCTCTGTGGTGGGGGCTGGAAGAGTCTGGGGGGAGGACCTCTCTACTTCATGCTGGCTTCTCGTAGCCCCCTCCTCAAGTCTCAGTGTGGAGTGAGTATGACAGCTGGGGAGGGGGAGGGGGGGAAGGCTGAGCAAGGGGACAAGGCTGGGGGTGGGGTGGGGAGGATAGCGGGATTCCAGCCTGTCCCCTGCTGATGCAGGTGGTGGCCCCATCACTCAATGTTCAAAACCACTAAGAAACTGGTAACAGTCCCTGGCATGGACGAAGGAAGGGTCTGGGGGCTTGTCTTGGCCTCAGCGCTACCCCATTTGTGGGTGGGGCCCTCTTCTGGGCAGGGCTCAGCCATCCTACTTCCTCCAAAGTGGAACACCCGCGAAGTGTTCAGAGGCGAGGGACTGGCCCAAAGTCACTGGGGGGCAGAACTGGAGCCTCGGATCGTGAGAGCCCTGGTCCTCTCCACTGGGGAGGGGCTCCCAGGCCCGGAACTGGATGCGGCGGGGGTGGGGTGGGGTGGGGATGGAGGGTGTTCCTCCAGGATCTAAATTTGGACCCAGTTGGGAGGGGGGTCTTGATTTCTTTTCCCTCTTGGCCAGAACAAGAATTTTGCATTGTGTGTGCATTAAAAAGATTTTGCTTTAAAAAAAAAAAAAAGACGCCACCGCGCCCCCTTCTCCTGCAAGAGGGGATGCTGGAATCTGGAGACCTGGGGTGCCCTCTTTCCACCCTTGGGGGGAGGTTAGGCAGGACCAGGACTGGAAGGTACCCCCACGCTGGCGGCTTAAGGACTGACTGCTGCACCCAACGCTTAGATTACAAAGGTTTATTTAGAAAATAGTTTGGTTGTTTTGGCTGTCGTTTTTGGCAAACATTTAAATGCTTTCAGCAACCAAAGATTGTCAGTGTCCTCTTTCTTCCCCCAAGACAGCCGCCCCCACGAGGTCCTGGGGAAGTCAGCCCTTGCTCAGAGGTGGTGTGTGCCGGGGGGGGGGGGGGCTCCTTTCTCTCATATCCGGGAGGTTGCGTTTACTTCTGCTAAGACCCTGACCTCATAGCCACACCTCGGCAGGGCCCCCCCGAGCCAGATGCGGGCCGGAGCCCCAGAGGCAGCCCTTTGCTGAGACGGGAAGGCAGAGGGGTCGCCCCTCTCTCCTCCCCTCTCCCCAGGGGCCCTGCGCCTCTCAGCCCACACTCCTGGCCCGCCCGCACCCTCCCCTGCGCTCTGGAGGCCAATCCATCCGGGGGTCTCTGGGGAAGCTGCCCCCCCACCCCACCCCAGGTTTCTCCCGCGGGGCCACGCCTTCCCACGCCTCCGCCTGGAGCTGTCCAGGGTCTCCCCGCAGGGCAGGGCGGGCGGCTCACTGCCTGAAGCCCCTTCTCCTCCGTCGGAAGAGGATGTGCTTGAAGGAACGCCGGAAGTCCTGGTTAAAGACGGTGTAGATGACCGGGTTGAGCGAGCTGTTGCAGTAGCCGATCCAGAAAAAGAACTTGAAGAGCGGGTCGGGCACCTGGCAGGCCTCGCGGCAGATGCCGTACAGGCTGTAGCTGAAGAAGAACGGGAACCAGCAGAGCACGAACACGCCCATGACCACCGCCAGCACGAAGGTGAAGCGCTTCTCGCGCGCCTGGGCCACCTTGCGGCGGCACACGCTGCTGCGCGCCCGGCGCCGGCGCGACAAAAAGAACTCGACGGAGCGTGAGCTGGCGCGCGACAGGCGCCCGCCGGGACCTGGGGACCTCGTGGCAGCCAGCGCGCCCGAATCGGTCGCCCCCCGCCCGGGCCCGGACCCGTCGGCGCCGCCCGCGCCGCCCGCGCCGCCCGCGCCCCCCTCGCCCCCCTCGCCGCCCGCGCGCCGCCGCCCGCCCCGCCGCAGGGCACCCCGGCGCCGCCGCCGCTCGGCCGCCGCGCTGCTTTCCTCCGGATCCACGTCGGCGCATGGGCGGCGCGGGGGCGCGCAGTGCCCGTTCTCGCCCGCTCCCGCTGCCGCGCCCAGCCCGTTCTCCGTGGTCGGGGACGCGCCGTCGGGGCCCGCGGGCGCGCGCTTCTCGCTGAGCGTGCGCGTGCGCAGCTTAGCCACGCGGTAGATGCGCGCGTAGACCAGGCCCATGATGAGGCAGGGCGCGAAGAAGGAGCCGATGCAGGAGGACAGGATGTACCACGTCTCGTCGTTGAGGCCGCACTGCGGGTAGGCGGCACTGTCGGGCTGGCGGTAGAGCGAGACGAGCGGAGGGAAGGAGATGACAGCCGAGATGAGCCACACGGCCACGATGGTCGCCTTGACGCGGCGCGGCGTGCGCTTCAGGTTGTACTCGACGGCCTGCGTCACCGACCAGTAGCGGTCCAGGCTGATGGCGCACAGGTGCACGATGGACGAGGTGCAGAAGAGCACGTCGAGGGCCAGGTACACGCCGCACCACACCTGCCCAAAGTACCAGTAGGCCATGAGCTCGTTGGCCAGCGAGAAGGGCATGACCAGCGTGGCCACCAGGATGTCGGCCGAGGCCAGCGACACCAGGAAGAGGTTCTGCGGCGCACGCAGCGCGCGGCTGGTCAGCACGGCGATCACCACCAGCACGTTGCCCACCACGGTGAAGACGATGAGGAAGCCCACCACGGCCGCCAGCCCCGCCACGGCGCCCGCCGAGTACTGGCCCGGGGGCGGCCCCCAGGCGGCCTCCGGCGCGGCGCCCGAGGCGTTGGCGGCCCCGCCGCTGCCCCCCTCGCCGGCGCCGCTCGCGTTGGGGCCCGCCGCCGTCGCCGCCGCCGCCAGCGCCGCCGCCAGCGCCGGGGACGCCATGGTCCTCCCGCAAGCTACGCGGTCCCGCCTGGAGCCGGGGCGCAGCCGAGGCAGCTCGGGCGCCCCCCAGCCCGGCTCGGCGCCCGCATCGCCGCCAGCTCCTGGGGCGCGCCCGCCGGGGACCGCGGCGCCCGGCAGCCGGCCCTCGGCCGTGGTGGCTCGGCGGGCGAGCGGCGCGCTGGAGAGCGTGGCTGCCGGGCTCCCCGCAGCTGCCGCGCGCGTAAGTGCAGAGCAGGAGGCTCCCGGAGCGAGCGGCGACGCGGCGGCGGGGGGGAGGGGGGCAGGTCCCAGGGTCCTCGCGCCGGCCCCGCCCTCGGCCCCGCTCACGGGGAGCGCCCGGGCCGCGAGCCCACGGTGCTGCGGCGCCCGAGCGGGCGTGCCCGAGCGGCCCCGCGGCCCCGGCGCCCGGCCGGGGCGCAGGCTGCAGGCGGCGGCGGCGGCGGCGGCCCGGGCGCTCCGCCTCCCATCCGGCCGGCTAGGGCTGGGCGCACCGGGGCGCGGGCAGCCGCTCCTCCGGGCCCCAGCGCCGGCGCGCAGCCTCGGGCTCCAACTTTACTTTCCCGGGCAGGGCGCCGGCGCCGCCGGCGCCGCGCGTCCTCCTCCTGCTGCTCCCGGCGCGGGCGCCCCCCGCGGTCCGCGTTCGGCCGGGCGGGCTCCGCCTTGCCTGCCTCTCCGGCCCCGGCTGCGCCGCCGCCGCCGCCGCCGCCACCTCCTCCTTCGCCGCCGCCGCCGCCGTGCGCTCGGCGCGAGTGCAGCCGCCCGGGCTCGGCTTCCAACTTGGGTAGAGTTGCGCAGCGGGGCGGGCGGGCGCGCGGGGCGGGGCGGGGCGCGGGCGGGCGGGGGCGGCTCGGCGGGCAGGCCAGCGGCGCCGGCCCCGGGGGGAGCGGGCCCGGGAGCCGGAGCCGGCGGCCGCCTCGGCGAACCTGCCGGCGCGGCGCCGGGGAGGAGTCCGGGGCGGTGGCGCGAGGCGCGCGCGCACGGCGAGGGCGCCCCCTCCAGGGCCGACTGCGGTCTGCCGGACGGGGTTGAGTGCCGGCTGGCCTGGGCGGTGAGTTCCAGAAACCTGCTCTTTCTAAGACAAGAGCTCCCTAGCCTCCCCCGGGCACACGCACACGCACACGCGGGCGCGCACACTCGCGCGCAGCTCCGGGCGGCTCGGGGTCCGCGGCCTGATTGGAGAGCCGGCGACTCGCAGCCTGGCGGAGGACGCGACGCAGCCGGGGTGCGCAGGGGTCTCGCCGAGTGCCTGTCGCCTCCCATCTGCGGTCGGTGTTCCAGGGCAGAGCCACCTCCCAGCCCCCCCCCCCCCCCCCCGAGCCTCAGTTCCCTCTGTGCCCACTTCCAAGCGCTGCTGAAGCATGAATCATGACGGCGGTGCCTGTGGAAGCCCTGGGCAGGCTCCCAGGCTCTGCGTCCATGTTGGCAATTACTGAAGTTTAATTCTCGTGCTCCGTGGCCCTGCTTTTAAAGGGTGGGGGGTGATGTTCGAAATCACCGCCTCTGACAAACACCCAGAATGAATTTCCCGGATGATGGGCGGCTTTGCGTGGGTGCCTCATTCCTGCGGGCTTCGGGGCAAGCTGTTGGGGTATCTCTCCCCACCCCCTGGCTTACCCCTGCCTTATGTCCCCGAGCCTTCATTCCAGAACGTGCGCTGCCGTTTCCGTCTTCTGGTGCTGGTACCCACCTCCAGGCAGCTGGAGGTCTGTGGGAGCCGGACCCTGGGGAGGAGGCTGGAGTTCCCAGGCCTGGCGTTGCTCCTTGGAGGAGGGGAGGGCCATTCCTCCCAGCAGTCTGGAAAAGCCCCCCCCCCCCCCCGCCAGCTCCCTGCATCCTCAGATGGGAGGGTAGGGGTCATTCCCGAGGCTGGGGGCTGGAGCGTGATGCCTTTGGGTTCCAGGAAGGCGTCGCAGGGAGGGATTGGAGCATCTCCCTTAGTGATGCCTGGAAACGTGCATGGCTTTGGGGGCTGTTTCTCGTTCCTCTGAGCCCTGGACAGGCTCCCAGGGCCTGATGTAGGAGAGCCTGGCACCTTAGCAGAGATGCCCACGGGGAGCCCCAGCACCCTCGTTGGCCACCTTATGTGGAGGAGGGGGAGGGGGTCAAGCCAGGCTAGAAATCCAAGATCCTGGATTGTGGGACTACTGCCCAGGCAGGGCCAGAGCCCCCTTCCTGATCCTGGGCATTTGGGGAGCAAAGCCTTGACTGCATGCGAGGGGCACGAGAAGGTAGGGAGCCACACTCCCTGTGAAAGGGCCTCGTGGTCCTAGAGGCCTGGAGTGTGCTTGCAGGGAAGACCCACGGCTGTGCCATCCTCCATCATCGATGGGCAACGGCCCTTGTCTGTACTGCGCCCCGCCACCCGGGGCGGGCGTGGCCACACACTGAGAGGGCTGTGGTGCAAGCTGCCACTGCCCCGCAGCTCTTCCCCCAGGCCAGGAGCAGAGTTGTCTGGAAAAGCTTCCTGGAGGAGGTGACTTCTGAGCTGCATTTGGAGATTGAAGGAAAGTTGTTGGGAAGTGAGAAGCCCCCTGGGGCAGGGGGATGGGCTTTGTCCTGGAAGGGGGGGTGCAGAGGAGGATCCAAGGAAGAGAAGTGGCAGGGGTCGGAGGCAGGTTTTGGAGAGCGGTCCCCACCCCAGCAGCTGGCCGGCCATGTGGGCCTCCTCCAGACCCCGAGGGGGGTCTCATCTTGTGAGGAGCACTTTGGGGGTTGCCTGGGGGGTGTCAGGACATCCGGGGTCCTGGCTGCCCTGGACGCCTCCTGCGTGCATGTTCGAGGGCAGCCTAGCACAAACAATTTGGAGGAAAAAGGACACGGAGCACCTGGGGCCCAAAACAAACAGGACTTCCCGCTGCCCAGGAAGCCACTCGCCAGGCCAGGCTGGGGACATCCGGAGTGCCTGGCCGGCCCAGGCCGCTGGGGACGCCTGGCTGGCCTTTTGACCTCGGGACCGCTGGCAACATCTCCCGGGCACGACCTGGGCGCCTCTTTCGTGGGTCTGGGCCCAGAGCAGAGGGGGAGAAGGGAGCCGGGCCCTCTGGGGAGTCCTCGGGGAGAGAAGCCCTCGGCTGGGCTTCCGGGCTGCGCGGTGCGGTGCGGGCCGCCCGTGTGCGCGGAGCCCCAGGGACTGCAGCTGTGCCGAGAGGAGCGGAGAGGCTCTTACCCGACGCGGCAAACGGGGCCTACAGACTCTGCATCATCCTACAAGCAAAACCTCCTGCGCCTGGAAAGTGCCCCGCGAGTTGCTCATGGCCGGGCCTGGGCTTGGCAGGACCCAGAGGGGCGACAGGGAGGGTGTCGTAAGGATCCGGGCTGCACTGGGAGAGGGGGCGCCGGGGCTCCAGGGGCAGGTGTGGGTGTTGTAGAAGGAAAATCCCATAGAAGTGCAGCGTCTGGGGGCCGCCGAGGCACGGTCGCCTCATCCCAACCAGGATGAGCGGGGCCCAGAAGGGAAAGGCAGGTCCAGCCAGCGCCACGCAGCCGTGCGCCGGTGCCTCCTGGGCCCCAGCAGCTGGGAGAAGGAATCCGGAAGCCCAGGGGTGCCTGCCCGGCCGTGTTCCACGCGTGGCCTCAGTCCTGGCAGGGGGCTCATCTCTTTGGACCCCTTCTCTGCACACAGGTGTGGACGCACACATACATTCGTGCGCACGTATTCCGGGGGTCAGGGACACACGTGTCTGTATGCACGCCCACCCGCACGTGCACACACATACCCACGTGTTCATGCACACATAGTCGTGTGCACCTAGGCTTGCATAACCACACACGCGCGCACGCACATCCGTGCCTACTGTGTACACACACGTGCACATACATACATGCTTCCACAAGCAGGCATGCACGAGCATGTGCATTCACGCTGCACGTGCATGAGTTCACACACGCATGTATACTGGGCCGCACGTACCCATGCACGTGCTCATACACACATAGCCACACCCCTGCATAAAATTATGGACGTGTGTTACACGCATACGTGCGCCTAGGTTCATGCACACACACCTCACTTGTGTGCAGGCATGTTTCCATGGACATGCGTCGCGCACATACACACTGTGTGTGGCCGGAGGCTGTATCCGGCCGCCCCGTCACAGGCAGCTCTTCCAGGGTTCTGGCCGGGCTCTGCCTCGTTGGCGGGTTCACCTCCCCCCAACTCGTCCACGTGGCCCTTCAGCCCCCCCGCCCCCTCCCCCCAGACCGCGAGCCCGTTTGTCACCGCCTGCCACGAACTCGGCCTTGGCGCGTGCTGCTCTCCAGGCTGGTAACCCTTCGCTTCCTCTACCCCCAGGGCTCCCCTCTTCCCTAAGAGTGGGTTCCTCGAGGGTCTCCAGGAAGCCTCCCTGTCCCCCCAGGCGAGATTAGCAGCCCCTTCGCTGGCCCCTGTGCGCGCACTGGGGCAGGCCGTCGGACCCCGTCCCTCTCAGCTGAGGGCTCCTGAGGGCGGGCCATGTGTCTCCCTGCCTGGTGCAGGGCCCCGCTCCCAGCTCACAGGCGGAGCTCGCTCAGCGCTGGTGCAGGGGAGCATCTGGGCGGCTCAGTCGGTTGAGTGTCCGACTTCAGCTTGGGTCACGATCTCGTGGTTTGTGAGTTCAAGCCCCACATCGGGCTCGCTGCCGTCAGCACAGAGCCCACCTCAGATCCTCTGTCTCCCCTCTCCCTGCCTCTCCCCTGCTTGCGCGCTCTCAAAATTAATAGGCGTTAAAGACAAAAGCTGGTGGAGGGCTGGGGGGTGAAGCGAGAAGGCTGAGTCAGGCATCCCACAAAGGCCCTGATGTCCTTGCTCCTTGGCCGTGCGGGACGCCTGCAGTGGGCCTGGGGCAGGTGGTGCCTGGCAGAGCACAGGGGGCCTCACCTGGGAGCTCCCTCTGCAGACCCCCGCGCCCCCACCCAGCCCTTTCCGCCTCCATTCTGTGTAGGTTGCTGATGTTGATGTGGACTCAAGCTCCCGCTCGACACTTACTTGCTCTCTGGCAGCATGAGAACCCCCTGCCTCTCTGCGCCTCGCTTTTCCCATCTGTACGGTGGGGGTATTGGACTAGATAGTTGTAAGGTTCGTGCCAGCTCGGCCCGCACTTGGCTGTGAGCTCCTGTAAGCGGGTGTTGCATCTGGTGTGTGTTTGCTCAGAGCCTGTGGGGGAGGGAAGGGCCTGGAAGCAGGGAGAAGAGCCCCTTCGACTTCTCACGCAGCTGCAGCAACACAGGGAGACGGGCCTGGCCTCCCAGTCTCCAGGCCGACAGGGCTTGTCCCTCCTTCGAGCTGAGCTGAAGATCCCCGCCCCCCTCACACCATGTTTATTTGAAATTTCATCTTTAAAGACAGGCAGGGACAAACGAGGCTTGCGTCCCTGCCTGCCCCTCCCTGAAGAATTCCAGAACCGCTTTGTCGTGTTAGAACGTGGCCTGGATCCGTTGGCCCGGGGCCTGGCTCTCCGTGCGCTGACCCGCAGACCAAATCCATTGCAATATTGATCAAATTGATGGATTTGGCCCAGCTGGGTTTGCACAGACCTGGCAGAGGGCCCTTGGAGGAAGCACTGCTTCAGGGACCGTCTTTGATTTGCAACGAGTGTAATAGTTGAAAGCAAGTGGGTCAGCATGTCTTATTAGGCACCAGCTGTGTACCTCACTCGGCCCCGGGGCCTGCTGGAGCTCAGGCTCACGCCTGTCCCTGTCCTCGCAGCTGCGCAAGCCTCTCCCGCCTCCCCTGCCTCCAGCCTGCTCCTCCACCACCCGGTTCCAGCCTTGACAGGGCGCTCCCTCCAGGGCGTGCCGCTGTCCAGTTGCCTGAGCCTGGCATTCAAGGCCCTCGTAGGCCCGGCCTCATGTCTGGACTCTAGGGTCGGGCTGACCAGGTGTCCCCATGGGACCGTGGGAAATTGCCCTTCCTTTCCAAGCCTCCTCAGCCTGTGAATGGCAGTAACAAAGTCCCGGCCCTGGGGCTGGTGTGCAGGCCGTCGGGACGAAGGTCCGGGTCTCCTAGCCCAGGGCCTGCTCACCGCAGGGTCCCAGGCCGCGTCCGCCGTGGGCTGCCTCTGTTGCTCCTCCCTGGGCCCGGAGCGCCTGCTGTCGCCTCTGCTCACCACACGCCTGAGTGGGTGGGAAGCATGGCTCCGACACGCCAGTGCTGGGCTCTTAGGGACCCCCCCCCCGGCCCTTGGCATCCCTGTGAAGCTTCAAGGTCCGTGGTCCAGCCTGGCCGCCCTCCTGCCCTCAGCTCTGCGCCCAGACCCCCGGAGCCCCCGGCCGTCGGCGGCACCCACAGCGGCCACCATTAGGGAGCGTCCCCCGCAGGTTGGGCCTGTCCGTAGGTGGTAAGACCTGGTCACCCTCTCTGGGGCCTTGCCGAGTATTCACCGTGTGACGGACCCATTCCGCAGAACAGCATAGTGAGGCCCAGGGGCCTTGTCAGGGTTGTACGTGGGTGCCAGCCTGGGACAGCGTGGCTCCCCTCCATCCCACCATTATCACACTGCTGGCCGCCCACCTGCTTCTGCCTTGAGTCTGCTGCAGCCAATGACCTCAGTGTGGGGTGGGGGCTTGGAAGGGGTCTCTTGGGAGTGACCGCCAGGCTGAGGCCCGAAGGCGGAGCATTTGAGGCCCAGAGTGACCCCATGCACGGGTCTGCCGGCCTAGCAGAGGACCCCCCCCTTCCCTCCAGGGGCGGGTTTCCGGTCTGGCCCCTTGTATCGCTCTCTGGGGACTGGGCGTCTGTCGGGCCGGCACTTGCTTCGTGCCAAGCGTGTACAGGGCCCGTGGCTGTGGAGAGCAAGGCACCCCTCACGCCCGGCACAGGGGACGGGCACAGCCAGTGACCTGGGAGACCAGAAGACGGAGGAAGCAAGTGGTAGGGCCTGAGGGGGCTTCTGACTGCCTCAGGGAGAACTTTCTGGAAGAAGTAGGGGCTCAGCCCAGCCTGGAGGAAGAGAAGGTAGCGGCCTGTTCAAAAAGAAGGCTGAGCAATGTGTTCCTGCTGCGTATCCAGCAGCCAGCACTTACTTCCTCCTGGCCCACTGAGGTAGGCAGGATTCTCAGAGGACCCCCAGGAACGCGAGCCCTTGAATAATCCCTTCTACTTGACTGTGAATATGATGGCGTGTCACTGCCTTAGTTAGGCCCCTAGCAAGTTCACTTTGAATCGACTGAGGGAGATGATCCCGTCCTGGGTGGGCCTGACCTGATCAGGTGAGCCCTTTGAAGGGTGCTGAAGCATCAGAGATGTTCTGCTGGCCTCCAAGGGGAAGCCATATCATGAGAAGGGGTCCAATGACAGGGTCTAAGGTGGCCTCCAGCTGCTGAGAGTGGTCCCCGGCCCGGTGCACAGCAATCAGAGAAAACAGGGACCACAACCTCAGAGAACTGAGTTCTACTGGAAACTGGATGAGCTTGGAGAGGCCCTGGGCCACAGGGAGGATGCAGCCCCGCTGACACCTGCATCTCAGCCTCCGGACCCTGAGCAGGGGACCCATTTAACCTGCACCTGGGCTCCTGGCCCATGGACACTGTGAGATATACTGTATGTATAATGTATGTTGTTTTGAGCTGGTCCATTAGTGGTAATTTGTTACGTAGCCGTGGTGACTGATGCACCCATGTAGCCGGTTAGTTACGGAGGAGGAACAGCGATGTGCCCAGGAAAGGGGGCCCCCGCCCAGCACTGAGGGGAAAGTCGTGATGCCGCTAAGCCTGTTGTGATGGACCCATTTCCCTTCTGCACTGGCTGGAGGAGGGGCCGCGCGGCCAGTCCTGGCCAATATCACCTCCCTGATGACGAGCAGGAAATGTACACGGGATCCAAATGCCTTTCTTCCTGTTTGGTCCTGCAGGTACAGGGCGTGAGGCCCAGAGCGGGCACCCGAGGGCACCTTGGGACCCGAGGAGCTCGAGAGAAGGATGGGAACCACAGGGGGGAGGGCCGGGGTCCTTCATGCTCTTCTGGAACCTCCAAGGACCCCTCGGAGCCTCCTTGGCCAGGCTTCCTGCCGAGGGGGTGCTAAGTGAAGGAAGAAGGCAAGAAGGCCAGAGCTGGAGCGGAGGTGGCATGGGAAGCAGAAGGCCGGTGACAGGAGGAGGAGGCCACCCGCGCGGGCACACGGACGCCTCTAGAGGCTGGAAAAGAGCTAGGAAACGGGGTCTCCCCTGGGGCCTCCAGGACCCATTTTAAACTTGGGGCGTGCGGAAGTGTAAGTTAATAAATAACGTGTGTTCTTCTAATATCGGTGTTTCTGATCATTTGTTCTAGCAACGAGAGGAAATGAATACAGAGCTTGTAGGTGTTTGGAGAATGAATAAATGAGCGAATGAATGAACCAATGAACACCTCCATGAGACAGGCATTTGTATTCTTGCTTTATATTCAAGACAGTTGAGGCCCAGGCCGCGCCGACGGTGACTTCTCGGCAAGCCAGGTGCCATCCGCCCTGTCCTGCCGCCTCTCACCTGCTGAGCACCAGCTGTGTGCAGGGAAGGGGGGAAAGAGTGAGGTTCCGTCCTTAACTGTCGCCAGACGCGATGGGAGCCTGGGGCGCGGCCTGCTCTCGTGAGTGTGTAGAAAGCTCTGCCCGGGCTGCACGGGGCGGGGCGGGTGCCCACGTGGGTGCCGGTAACGCGTGCGGCATCCCTGTCTTCGCGAAGGGCCCCCACTCTCCATCGTGAAGCCTGTCTCCCTCCCCCCGACCCCCCCTTGTAACGCAGTTGCCCCCACGTAGCATTCGGAGGGAATGGCTGGTGGCATGAAAGCAAGTTCGCGGCCGTGATCTGTGAGTCTGACCGAGCAGGCACGTGCTGCAGAGCTAGATGGAGCTCAGAGACGTTTTTGTTTGGTTTGGCTTTGATTCTTTTTCAGATTTTTCAGAAAACCCAGCAGAGCCCTGGATGTGTTCAGGAAAATAAGCAACACCCGGCCTGGCCCTGTGAAGCCCCCCCCCCCCCCCGGCTTCCTGTGCTGACCCCGATTCCCCAGTGTTTCTTGTTTCTGGAAAGGGGGTGGGCGGCCAGCAGTGGGCGCCTCGGGCAGGCGCGCCGGAATGTTTGTCTTGGAACCTGGGCACCGTCAGCTCGGGCTCAGCAAGGTCTGCTGGGTTTCATTCTTGAGTTTTCCCTTCCCCGAGAGGCTCTGATTTAAGCCAGAAATTCGTGGCAGGAGGGAACGGGGCCGGCCTGAGATTCGGGACTGTGAGTCAGGACACAGGCCATGCTGCTGTAACAAAGCAAGCCAGGTGGGAGCACCTCTCCCGGACGGAGCCTGGGCAGGACCAGCATGGAGGCATGACAGGCGAAGGATGCTGGTGGCTCCGCCCGCCCCCTGGCCGTCCCCGCAGGCAGCTCCCACCTCCAGGTCTTGGACGCCGGTCGGGCTGGGGCCATGTTGCCCTAAGACCCAGGGGCAGCTCTCGGCCAGGGGGACATGGTCTTCCCAACACAGGGCATCCTCATCTGGAAATGGCACACAGCCCTATGCTGATATCCCATTGGTCAGAATGTGGTCACATGGCCAACCTACTGCAAGGGAGGCTGGGAAATGTAGTCTCTAACAGGGCGGCCATATGCCAAGATACACGCAGTGAGGGTTTCCAACCTGGGGCTGGATGCCCCTTGTCGAGGGCGCCAGCCTGCGAATTCTGGGTTTAGCAGCGGCCCTGGACTCTTTGGACTAATGCCATGAGCAACCCCCCCCCCCCCCGGCCAGTTGCGATGACCAACAATGTCCTCAGAAATTCCCAGGTGTCCTCTGGGATCATAATCGCCCAGCCGAGAACCACTGGGCCGGATCAGGGGTCCCCAACTGCGGTGTCCTCAGGGCCGAGCAGGAAAAGGGCTGGGCTGGGTGGGGTGAGCCCGTGGAGAAGGCCCCCTCGGGAGGGGACGTCGACCCCTGCCTCCACCCTGCGAGTTCTCACGCTGGAGGCAGACAGAGATCTGGGTTCTCCTGTGAAATGTCGAAACTGCTCACCGATGGCATCTCATTAAAACAGGAAAAACGCTGTGCGTTTGCCATGGGTTGGATTGTATTCCCAAAGAGACAACGTCCGTGTGCTAACCCCCAAAACCTGTGAGAGAGACCCTATTTGGACATAGGGCCCTGGCAGATCTACTCAGGCTCCCTGAGGTCACCCTGGGCCGGGGCGGGCCCTAACTCAATGCGGTTGGTGTCCGTACACAGATGCACAGAGACAGAGGCAGAGACGCAGCAGTTCGGCCGCGAGCCCGGGAGCCTCGGAGCCCCAGGATCTGGAGGAGGTGGGAAGGGTCTTCCCCGGACCCGCCAGGCGAGGGGGCCGCGCCCACACCTTTCCGTCAGGCTTGGGGAGGGGTCAGGTAGGGAGGGGTCAGCGTGGGGAGGGGTCGGGGAGGGGTCAGGGTGGGGGCGAGAAGGTTAAGACACAGCTGGGGTTTGAATCCAAGCCACTCGCTGTGCTGGTCACTGTCACCAATGTGTCCCCCTGTCTCTCTTCGTCCAGCGCCTGAACTCCTGGCTGACCCCTTACGCTCTGTAGCCTTCGCACTTTGCCACACCCCAGGCCTCAGTTTACCCGCTGACCATCCTCGAGCTCCTGTCCTGCAGGAACACGGGCACAAAGACATCTCACAAGCGGAGCCAGGGCAGGAGATCCGGCAGAGAGCGTCAGCTCTGGGATCGGGCTCAGAGGAACCATTTTAAAACCGAAGTACTTTCGGCCGCCGCGTTCGTCGGAACGGCCCCCAGGAAACCGTGTTTGACTGTCACGAAAGGTTTGTGTCCACAGGGCGGGTGTCCAGGAAAGAGCAGTAATTAGATGCCTCGTTGCAGATACTGTTTCAATCACAGCAGGAAAAAAATACATGAATCCTGGGAGGAAGCGAAAGCCTCCTTTTCCTCACGGAGAAAGCGCACTTCCCGATTCCAGAACAGTCTGGAATAACAGGAAGCCGGGCGTGCAGCCCTGGGGGGGTTGGCGGCCTTGCCCTGGGCTCCGGGATTGGCTGCTTAAGAGGGAAACCAGGTGTGTTTTGGAAATTCAAAGCGTAGTTGCTGTGCGTGGTTGCAGGGTGGGCTGGCGTCCAGGAGGGGGCGACATACCGCAGCCCCGCCCCCCCAGGCTGGTCCCCTTGGTGGGACTGGAGAGTCACCGGGTCCCAAGCTGCAGATGTGGGCTCCACCCCCTCCCCCAGGGATGGCCTGGCCGTTGGTTCTCACCCTCCCCTGCACTGGTCACCAGTGGGAGCTGCCTGAGCCAGACCAGGCCGGGCGTCCCCTCCGGCCTCCCTGGTGGCCCAGAGGGACCCTCCTTGTGCCCACACCTTGAGCTCACCTGGCAGTGTGGCTTGGCACCTGCAACCCCCTCCCCTCTCCTGGCCTGGCACACTCCCTTCTGCCCGTGGACTGCTCTGCCTTTCCCTAACCGCACGCCTTCACATGTGCGCACCCTCCCTGCCATGACGTCACGGCTCACTCCTCCCCCTCTGTCAAAATCAGCTCAGCCACCTCTTCCAGGAAGCCCTCCCTGGGCTCCTGAGGACACCTGAGGGCTACCAGGACCCCTTTATGGGGGCCAGGCCTCATTGCCTCTTTCTCTTGGTGCCTCTCCCCGTGCCCAGGGCTCCTCAGGGCAGGGACCCAGGTGCTTCCCTGCAGCACCCCAGGCTCAGCACCGGTGGAATCCTTCAGAAGGATCGATGGATGCATCAGTGACTGAGTGGCGAGTGAGCCAACAGGGACCCTGGGGAGGAACCCCACCCTGCCTGCACGTTTGGAGCCCCAGCTCTGCCCCAGCTCCCCCATCGCCCTCCCTCTGCACGCACAACCACCTTCTCTGGTGACCTACTAAGGGCGCGTCCCGGCCTCACGGCAACAGGGGGCCCGGCTCCCCTCCCCTCTCCCTGGCACACCCCACCTGCGTGCGCCCGTGCGAGGGCCTGGCTGTCAACTCCCGCGGGGAATGGCTGCTGCGTGGGCGCCTGGGAGGATTAGCTGAGCGAAGGAGGTAAAGCCCAGCCCCAGGGCCCCTGCTCAGGTGCTGAGACCATTCCAACCCTTGTCGCTTCAGTTCAGTTGTCAATTCTGCAGAGGAGCACTCCCCACGGAGGACCCCGTGCTCCCGGCTGCAGCCCCGGCTGCCTAAGTAAACACAGCAAATGCACTTGAATCTGGGAGGAAGGCTGGGGTGGGGCTGTCGGGAGGGATCAGGGATCGGGGTGCTCTCTCCCCACATCTTTGGTGTCTTCCCGGCTCCCCTCCCGCAGCGGGGCTGAGCCCCCTGGCAGTGCCCCCTGTCTGCTCTGCCCGTTCCCAAAAGCGCCTGCCCCATGGGCCCCTCCTGCCTCCATCTCATTCCCCGAGGGACAGACGGAGGTCAAGGGCCAGCAGGTCTCCGGATGGATGCTGCCAAGGCCAAGTACCCAGGTGAGGTTAGAGGGCAGAGGGGTGTGGCCCCTCCCTGCTCCCTGGGCACAGGTGGGCAGACCCCCGGGCCTGCCTTCCTGGTGATGCCATGGGGCAGCGGCGCCCTGCTTTCCTGCAGCCTCCTGGCCCTGACTTTACATGCTTGGCGCCTTTCCCTGAACATCTAAGGCACACAGGCGATGTGGGGTCAGCTAGGAGATGAGCAGAGAATCTGAGGGCCCAGGGCAGGTCCAGGAGAAAGTCCAGCACCAGACCCGGTGGCATGTTCCAATGGCGCCTTAGCTAGTGCCCAGGGCTAGTGAGGCAGGCGCTACCCACCCCCCGGGGCTCTGGAGGGCGGCCAGGGTTCTGGAACCCACACTCCCAGCATGTGACAGCTGGGGTGCACAGCGGAGCAGCCAGGGCCGACGCGGCGGGGACCGCAGGTGCCTCGGCCCCAGCCCCGGTGACCGCGTGCTGGGCCGGGATCAGGGAAGGTATGACCAAAGCCACATATGGGAGGACCGGTTTCTGTTGTCGGCTGTCCGCCCCGGGGGCCACAGGCCACCCTGTCTCTGCTGTGTCCAGAGCAAGCCAGCAGGGACCCGCCCTGCCGGGTGGGGACGCTCACCCCTGCGCCTGTCTAATTAAGCCATTAGGAGCAGGTCTCCATGGAAACCACTGTACTCCCATACTCCACACAGATGAATATTTATTCAATTAGCAGGGCATGGGTGCTGGGGAAACCCTCACTTCCTTCTGGGACCGCAACGGGGGCTCCTGGGGGAGTCACGTTTTGGGGGACCCACTGAGGCTCCAACCTCTCCTTTTCGCAGCTGCCCTCTGAGATAGTCCCCCAGTGTATGGAAGAAACGAAGGTGAAGGGCAATGGACCCAGCGCAGGAAGAGCCAGGGGCGCGGCAGGGACCCCAGCGGCGGGGCAGGGACCCCAGGGCCGGGGCGGGGACCCCAGAGGGTCTGGCTGGACCTGAGGCTCTTTCTACAACCTGAGCCATGAGGGGGGCAGGGAAACGCCCTGCCTCTCGTGAACCCGCGGGCGGTTACCCCCACAGCCGTGCCGCCCACGGATCCGGACACTCTTGCCCCCGCGTGACCTCCCGCTGTCACCCGAACTGCCGGTGCCCCTGTGGCTTCCGCGACCGGGTCTGACCGCCGCACCTCTGCCTGTCCCAGCTGCCAGGACGAAATAGCACGCTCTGGGCACCTTGTACACAGCAGACCCTTCTCACTCACGCTTCTGGAAGCTGGAGGTCCCAGGTCAAGGGTCCGCAGGCTGAGGTCACAGGCTGGTGGGGACCCTCTTCCTGGTTTATAATAAGCACCTTCTGGCTGAGTCCTCAGAAGATGGAGGGGTGGGGGGCTCTCTGGGGCATCTTTTATAAGGCCTGGTCCCACTCGTGGGGTCTACCCTCATAACCCAAGCACCTCCCAAAGGCCCCCCCTCCTGACACCGTCACACCGGGGGCCAGGACTTCAGGGTGAGTTTGGAGACCCAGACATTCAGGCCACGGCAGAGCCTCGGGCTCTGGGAGCATCACCAGGGTGGAGCACAGCCCGACACACACGAGGGGCCCTGCCAGCACGGCTCGGAAAGGCCAAGGGGTCCCCCCCAGCAGACTTCCCGGGGACTGCTCTGGGGCGCGTGGCAGCAAGGGACGCATAGTGTCACCCATCTGTGTCTGGAGGCTTGCTAAGGCCCCTCCCTTTCCACGTCTGCATTTGCCGCTGCATCTTGACCAGGGTGGCCCACGGGGTCCCTGCCTGGTGGCCGGGCGGTGCTGGGGGCGGGGGGGACCCAGCCCCAAAAGCCCCAGATCTTACCCGCTGGGCGCGCAGGGGGCCCGGGCCTGCTGGTGGCCCAGAGCGGGGCTGTGGCCGGTTCTGGGGGCCCCCATGCTTCCCAGGGGCTGTTCAGATGCTCCGTCAGGGAGCCCCACCTGACGGGGTCAGTGTGCATGTTCGCCTGTGTACGTGTACCGTGTGTGTGCATGTGCGCGCGTGTGCGCACGCTCCCCGAGGGCTGACTTTCAGTAGCCACAGCTAGTGAGGGAACTTCCCTCCTTCACACTAAACCCTGGCCAGGAGCAGGTCTACGACTGGTTTAGCTCCAGGGCCCCCGCGAATGTGCACTGAGTGACAGCGGAGGGGACAGCCCCCCCAGGCTGTGCCCCATTTCCGGGGACAGTGGGCCCTCTGCACTGGGCCTTGGTCCCAGTTCACATTTTCTTTTCTTTTCCTAAGTTTATTTTATCTTTTTATTTTGAGAGAGAGAGAATACAAGCAGGGAGGGACAACGAGAGAGAGGGAGGGAGAGAGAAGCCCAAGCAGAGTCCACACAGTCAGCACCGAGTCCGACGCTGGGCTCGAATCCACGAACCGTGAGATCATGACCTGAGCTGAGAATAGAGTCAGATGCTTAACTGACTGAGTCACCCAGGCGCCCCAGTAGGTTACAATTTTTTAAAGGAAGACACATTCATCATTTCGGCTGTCGTTGCTTACCACCTAGGAAGTCCTCTTTGGTGCATAAAAATCTTCCAAACTTGGGGCTCTCTGGTAAGAGTCAGTCTTTGCAGGTCACAGATGCGTCCCTTCATTTCTTGTGAAGGCAGGCTTGGTGGTGCCTCGGAGCAGGACTTGGGGTCACACGCGGAGGAGACTGGGTTCTGACTCTGTTACTTCATTGTCCTCCGTCTTGGTCTCCTTCCTGGAAGCGTTGGAGAGCATGACCCATGACAGCCCCCGCCGGGGACGCCAGGGGTCCCGGGCCCTGCAGGGCGGGCGCCCCGCTGCGAGGGTCTCTGCCACCTTCTCCACGGGGAGATCTGGTAATAAGGGACGTGAGCCGAACACGGCTGCTGTCGGAAGTGGGACGCAGGCTGTGTGCGCCCTGAGCTCCAGCACGGGTGTCTGGGGGACCGGCCGGGCCCCTTGTGCCGGAGCAGGGGCGCCTCTGTCTCCACCTCCCCAGGCCCTCACCCCGAGGTCGGGGAGGGCGCCCACGAATCTGCCGTTCACAAGCTCCCTGCCTGATTCTGATCCCCGGGGACGGAGGGACCACCGTTTGAGAAACTGTTTTAGAATTCCCAAAGCTCGTAACTGTCTGATTCCACCTCATTCTTCCCACAGCCCAGAAAATAAGTGTTATACCCACCCCCTGGCCTTTTAAAGCTGTTTTACAACTTTATGAAGGCGTAATTTATACGACATAAATTTTACCTATTATGCGTGCACGCCGGGACCGCTGCGAAGACCACGTGGGGTCTGGTAAGGGCTTCATGAGCCGAGCGCGGCGAGCGCAGAGGGTCCCTTATCACAGCAGGTCATTACTGCTGTTGCTGCACGCGTTGTGTTAGTTTTGTGGTGCAGGGTCCTGGCACCATTTCTCCGAAGGGTTCCTGCAAGGGCCGCTGGGCAGGGGGTGCGGGCTGGCTGCAAAGAGCAGAGATTTACACGCGTGTGATATCTGAGCACCTCACCGTGGGGGAGAACGGGGGTTGTGGCTTCTTTTTAACATCGCATTGGGAAGTAATTTCAAACTGTAGAAAAGTTACAGGAGTAAAAATAGTACAGAGAACACCGTATACCTTTTATCTGCATTCAATCATTGCTGACATTTTACGCCATTTATTTGTTCTCTCTCTCCTCCCCCTCCTCCTCCCCCTTTCCCTTCCCTCCTCCCTTCTCTCCTCCCCCCTCCTCCTCCCCTCTCCTCCTCCCTTCTTCCTCCCCTCCTCCTCCTCCTCTTCTCCCTCCTTCCTCCTCCCTTCCCTCCTCCCTCCTCCTCTTCGCCCTCCTCCTCTCCCTCCTCTTCTCTCTCTCTGTCTCGCCCTCCCTCCCTCCCTCCCTCCCTCTCCTTCCCTTTCTCCCTCCATATGGGGGGATGTGATTTTTCTGAACTGACTCAGACCAAGTTGCAGGCTTCAAGGCCCTTTGCTCCTGACACCAGAGCCGTGGTCTTACAGAGCCACGGAGAAGGGACCCCCGTCTGCAGGCCAGCTCTCGTGGTCCCATTCTGCCGGCTGCCTCGACAGCACCGTTTACAGCCTTCCTCTCTGGCCCGGGGCCATCTAGGATCAGGTGTTCATTTGTCTTGTCTCTTTGTCTTCCTTTCATCTGGAACATTCCCATGGTCTTTTTTTTATCTTTTATGTCACTGACATATTTGAAGAATACAGTGCTTTTCTTAATAAAACGGTGCTTGTTTTGGGTTTTCTGATGTTTCCTCATGATTAGACTTACCGTATATGTTCTCAGCTGGGATGACACACAGATGATGTATCTTTCTCCAGGTGCCTCGTCCAGAGCACACGAGGCCTCTCACTGGGGGTGTTATTTCTGACGAGCTGGTCAAGATATTGTCTGAGTTGTCTGCTGTGTAATTACCCTTCATTTCCTTGCAACTAATGAATAGTCTACAAGGGAGATACATTAAGACCAAGGAAATAGTCTGCTTCTCACCAGAATTTCCCCCTAGACTTAGAATCCATTAATGATGCTGCTGATCCAATCTTCAGCTGCAAAATGTTTATCAAACCCAGTACTTTCTCCATTTTAAGCAACTGGCTTCTATCACCGTATTGAAGTCCCATCTCTCCTGTCTACTCTGCCAACCATCCATCCACCCATCCACCCACCATTCATCTATCATCACCATCCACCATCCATCCACCCACCCACCCATCCATCCATCCATCCATCACCATCCACCATCCATCCACCACCCATCCATCATCACCATCCATCCATTCACCATTCATCCATCCATCCATCCATCCACCTATCCATCCACCCACCATCCATTTATCCATCCACCATCTGTCCATCCATCCATCCATCCATCCACCCATCCATCATCACCATCCATCCATCCATTCACCATCCATCCATCCGTCCATGCATCCACATATGCACCCATCCATCCATCCATCCCCACCCACATCCATCCATCATCCATTTATCCATCCACCATCTGTCCTTCCATCCATCCATCCATCCATTCACCATCCATCTATTCATCCACCATCCATCCATGTATCCATCCATGCATTCACACATTTGTCCATCCATCCATCCATCCATCCTCCATCCATGCATCCATTCACCATCCATCCATGCATCCATCCATGCAACAACCATCCATCCATCCACCATGCATTCATACATTTGTCCATCCATCCATCCGCCATCCACCATGTGTCCATCAGTGTATGTATCTACGTATGTACGTATGTATCCATCTATCCACCTACCATCTACCTGCTCACCCACCCACCCATCCCCCACCATCAGCAGAAACATCTAGAAACCACTGCTGCACTTCATTATTTTGGTGCTCAGATCGCTCTGAACTCTGACCAGGGGTGCCTCATCCAGCTGGCTCGTGAGTCTTTGTGACAGGCCACCTTTTAATCTTTACCTGCATTCAATTCTTGCTAACATTTTACTCCATTCATTTGTTCTCTCTCCCCCCTCCTTCTCTCCCTCCTCCTCATTCCCCCCCCCCATCTGTCTCTTTCCCTCATTCTCTCTGTCTCCCCTGCTCACTTTCTGGTATAACAAGACATTCCAGTCTCGTGTTGTGCTTTTCCTGCCCAGCACTAAAACCAGCCATTTCTCCAAGAGGCCCTGGACCCTTCCAATGGGAAGTGTGTTAGACACCAAGCTCTGGGAGCCCAGAGTCATGGCCCAGTATCCTTAGCACCTCACAGGCCAACCGTGTGTCCAGAGTCTGCTGGCGGGAGCTGTGCTGCAGTGAGCGCGGGGACCTCTGAGACACCCTGTCCCCATTCCCTTTGCAGATGCGCCCTGACATGGGGTGCCGGGTCATAGGAACGTTCTATTTTCAATGTTTTCCGAGACCCCATCCTGCCATCCACAGAGGCCCCCTCCCACCACCACTGCACAAGGGCCCCCTTTGATCCTCGCCGACACGTACTCTTGTCTTTTTTGGCGATGGTCATTCTGACAGGTGTGACGTGGTATCTCATCATGGCTCTGTTGCTATGTCCCTGCTGCCGAGTCATGAGGAGCAGCTCGTCATGAGGAGCAGTTCGTCATGTGTCTGTTGGCCACCTGGATGTCTTCCTGGGAGAGACGTCTATTTAGTTCCTTTATCCAATGTTAGTGATCCTTCTTTCCTCCTTCCCTCCTTCCCTCCTTCTTCCCTCCCTCCCTTCCTTCCTCCCACCCTTCCTTCCTTCCTCCCTCCCTTCCTTCCTCCCTCCCTCCCCTCCTTCCCTCCTTCTTTCCTTCCCTTCTTCTTTCCTTCCTTCCTTTCCTCCTTCTTTCCTGCCTTCCTCCATTCCTGTCTTCCTGCCTCCCTCCCTCCCTCATTTCCTCCCTCCCTCCCTCATTTCCTTCCTCCCTCCCTCTCTTCCTTCTTCCCCCATTCCTTCCTCCCTTCCTCTCCTCCTTCCTTCCCTCCCTCTCCTCCTTCCTTCCCTCCCTTCCTCCCTCCCTTCCTCTTTTCCTCACTCCCTTCCTCCCTTTCTTTCTTCCTATTGAGTCGCGTGAGCTCTTTATAGATCTTGGACATTAACCCAGTATCAGATATATGATCTGCACGTATTTTCCCGTGTCTGTAGGCTGCCTTCCCATGTGACGGGGGGTCTCCTGAGCTGCGCAGAGCCGTCACCCTGATACAGTCCTGCCTTCTGTCACTAGCATGCACCCAGCATTCCCTGTTTTGCAACGACAGACTACACTGTAACGAACATCCCTGTGCCTGTGTATTTTCTGTGGTTGGAGGTGTGTCTTTGGGGCAAATTCCTGGAAGGTCAAATGCACGTGTAGGCTCGTTAGACGCCGTCCTCACACAGACGGCCACCGCCTCGCATTCCCGCCAGGGCGCCCGAGCCCGTCTGTTTCCCCAGCAGCGCGTGCTGTCAAACTACAGAATTTCCGCCTGATCGGATGGATGAGACGTGGCATCTCCTGCGGCCTCCGCCTGCGTTTCTTTTATAAGAGTGAAGGCGGAGACCTTCGCATTCTTCCAAGGGCCATTCACATATCCTTTGTGGGAGGGTTGTTTCTCGTGGACTCTGTTCGTGTTTCTTTTTTAATATTTTTAATGTTTTATTTATTTTTGAGACAGAGAGAGACAGAGCATGAGAAGGGGAGGGGCAGAGAGAGAGGGAGGGAGACATAAAATCCGAAGCAGCTCCAAGCTCTGAGCTGTCAGCACAGAGCCCGACGCGGGGCCCGAACCCACGAACGTGAGATCGTGACCTGAGCCGAAGTCAGAGGTTTAACCGACTGAGCCACCCAGGCGCCCCTGTTCATGTTTCTAACACGATTTTTGGGCTTTTGTCTGTCATCCATGAAACATTCTGTGCATATTAGAAATACTACCCTTTCATTGATGGAGTAAGTTCCAAATATTTTCTCCTAGTTTAGTGTTTCTGCAATTTCTGCAAAACTTGGCTTTTTTTTTTTTATAGACAGATTTGTTGATATTTTTGCTTATTGTGTCTGGGTTTTTCCTCCCATCTAGAAAGCCCTTTCCCTAATGATAGAGAGATTATAGAGGGACCTACCTGTGTGTGCTTCCGGTGTGTGTATATTTAGGATTTGTACACTTGAGCTCTAGTTTTGTGAGTTGAGTCCTACCACACGGTGGGAGAAATGGGTGTGATTCTGTCTTTCTCCACATGATCATGCGCTTGTCCCAGCACGGTTTTGCCTGGACGATTGTGAGTGCCGCAGGGGACCGGGCGCGTCCTCGGCCGGGTGCGGGGTGCCCCAGCCGCGCCCCGGCCGCCCCAGCCGGCGAGCCATCCCGTCCGCGGGGCCCGTGTCCCCACCACCCAACACAGCTCCTCCTCCTCCGCATTTTCTTAGCTATTCCTGCATGTTTATTTTTCCATACGAACTTTAGTGTCAGCACCAGCTCTGTAGAAAAATGTTCATTGGCATTTTTATTAGGATCACATTAAACTTACGCCCTAAATTAGAAAGAACTGACATTTTGATGGCGTTGGATGTCCCGACCTTTCTATTTTGGGTCTTTCTGTGTTGGCAGGAACATGTTATGGCTTCTTTCACGCGGGCTGTGAACACTGCTCCTTAAACTGACGGCCGCGGGTCGGCGAGCAGGGCCTTGGCTGTGTGCAGGCTGCTCTCTGCCCCTGCAGACCCCTTCTTGTGGTGCTTGGCCAACAAGGGACCCCCGGAGAGAATAGGACGGGATGGCGGGTGAGGGGCTCCCTGGCTCGTTGCCGTCGGGGCCGCACAGACCGCAGTTTCTGGGGCTCAGTGGCGGCCACAGCCTTCTCGCCGGGGCCCCCCAATGCTCCCCACCTCAGCCCTTCAGGCCTGGGTGGCCCTGGCGTCCGTGTGACTAACCCCGGCTGCCTCATTGTCCCCCTGCTGTGAGCCCCCCGCCCCCCACCCGCGCTCACCGGGCACCCTCCGCGTTCAGGACAGAGCACCTTGGTTTTCCGCGGGGAACACACCCTCCTTCTGCTCTCTGACTGCATTCAACTGAACTGACCCACCCCCACGTCCGGGGCTGGGCTGTGACCCAAGGCTGCCAGGAGCCGGCCATCGATGGTTGGAAGGTGGAGGGGACAACACGACGGAGTCAGGAAGCCCCGAGAGCCTGGCGGACGTTCAGCAGGGGGATGGGGCCTCTGCTCTACAACTGTGTATCCGTCAGGCTCCTCCAGACAAACAATGGGACGTGTGCATACCAGGTGGGGAGTCATTTTGAGAGATTGGCTCACATGACTACGGGGTTGGCAGGTAGGAAATCTGCAGGGTAGACCAGCGGGCTGGAGACCGGGGAGGAGCTGGTGCGGCAGGTGGAGGCCGTCCGAAGGCAGAGTTCCCTCCTCCTCCTGGAAGTTAGATAGTCTTTCCTTAAGACCTTCAACTGATTGGATGAGGCCAACCCATATTACGAAGGATAATCTGCTTTACTCAAAGTCTACTGGTTTAAATACTAATCTTTCTCTTAAAAAAAAGCACCTTTACAACGAGGTCTAGAACAGTGTTTGGCTAAATATCTGGGTACTGTGGCCCAGCCAAGCTGACACAGGGGCTCCTGGGTGGCTCAGCCCGTTACATGTCCAGCTCTTGATTTCGGCTCAGGTCACGATCTCATGGTTCATGGGTTTGAGCCCCGTGTCGGGCTCCGTGCTGACATCGTGGAGCCTGTTTGGGATTCTCTCTCTCTCCCTCTCTCTGCCTCTCCCCTGTTCTCTCTCTCTCTCAAAATAAATAAATAAACATTTTTTTTAAATTAACAATCACGAAACTAGAAACTGAATTCGATCACCACCTCCAGAGCTAGGGCCCCTGAGAAGAGCCCAGGCGGGCCCACACCTTGGCGGTGGCCTTGGGACTCATGACCCACAGAACCTGAAGGTGACAAATGTGGGCTGTCAAACACAGACAGACCTCGAGGAACGCCGAGCTGCTGGTGGCCCCGTGCCGCCCCGGTGAGTCTCAGCTCCGGCCAAGTTCCAAGTGGGTGACAGTCGGGCCTCTTCACCAGCAGGGCAGGGAGCTCTCGGACTCGATTCTGCCGAAGGCAGGCTGCAGGCTGCGGGAGCCACCCCCTGGACCCCCCCCCCCCCCCGTCACCTCCCCTCCCCCCCATGCTCCAGGCTCCTCCAAGCTGGGATCTCCCTGCAGGGCAGGCCCCGGGCGGGCAGAAAAGGGTTTTGAAAAACCACTTCTGCGGTTGAAACAGGTTTGAACAGCACTGAAACTGTTTTCCCAATGGCCTGGGAGAGGTGACATAGCCCCTGGGGGCAGGCGGCCGCCCTGGACACACAGAGCAGGGCTGGGACTCAGCGGCGTGAGGTCCACACCGCGCTCTGTGCGCCGCCCCCGGGTTGGCGCTGCCGACGCCATCTGTGGCTGGCGGCATGCCGACCGGGGCTGGGGTCACGGCTCCTCGGTGGCAGACAGCGGTTAGTCACAAACAGAACTGGTTTCTGTCCCTGTCACTGATGACAGTGGAGTGGGGGGGTGGGCATCGTTCTCTGGAAAACCGGTTACAGCCACGACCTGTGGTGCCTCTGACTCTTACATCTCTGGGGGAAATGGAGAGCCCCTCCCCCACCTCCCATGGAAAGGCTCTTTGGGGAAAGAGACCCTGGACTGGAAGAGTGACGTCGCACATTCTGGGGCTATTGCTGCTAGGTTTCTGGGCGAGGTGTCCCCGAGCGCACAGGAGGCATCCAGGGTCGCCTGCTGTCACAGCAAAAACTCCACCAGGTTGGGGGCTGCGGGGTGAGGGGGCTCCCGGCAAAGAGCTCCTGTGCCCCCCAGAGGGCTCGCCTCCTCCCTCTTGCCCCACCAGGCCGGCCACACCCCTGGGACAAGAAGAGCCCGTGGCTGGGCTGGGGAGACATCTCTTTGCCAAAGCTCAAGACAGCCTGACATCAAGGGGTCCTGCAGAGCCCACCTGGGCCAAGGCCTGGGACCCCACCCCAGAGGGGTTCCCAGCCAGGTGGGGAAACAGTCAGTAGTACGTGATAAGCTGTCAGGGGACCGCAGAAGGTCTCACCCGCCTGGAGAATCTGGGAGCGCTCCCTGGAGGAAGCAGTATAATCGGGCCGCCACACTCGGTTTGTGACTCCGGGCTTCTGAGGGAACTGGGACCAGCACGGCTCACGCGCGCCTCAGCCCCAGGGAGCCGGGCTCAGCGCCGCGGGGGGCGGGGGGAAGGCCCAGGACGGCGCTGAGGCGCAGGCCTGCTGAGCCCCCAGTCCCCGTCCCCGGGAAAGGCAGCTTGCAGAACGGGAGTGGGGACCCAGCAGCACCTCTCTGAGGGAGGAACGCGGGTAATAGAGCAGATGTCACAGAAAGCCCCGGAAGACGTGGGCGCTGCGCGGCAGGGTGGGGAACGCTGCCTGGTGACGTGACGTGAGCCAAGCACGGAGGGAGAAGGTCCCGTGTGCCCTGCGGTCAGGGCGTCTCCGGGGAGGCCCCGGGGCTGCGGCCCAGCCTCTGGAAAAGAGGTGTCCCCTCCGCCCAGGCCGGGCGGGCCCTCGACACCCACCGCTCTCCCTTCACGGCCTTCACGCAGCCAAGCCAGGCTGGGCTCGTGGTGTGACGCAGCCGGGGTGGGGCCACAGGGCTGCTGTGAGCTACGTCCCCACACCTCCAAGTCAAACCCAATGCTAAAGCCACCTGCAGGGCCCACCGCCCGCGAGGTGTATCCCGCACCAGCCTCCCCCTCCTGAGCCCCCAGCCCATCCTGCCCCCCACCATCTGCCTGGATCTGCCCTGCCCCCCACACTAGGCTTTATCCTCTCCCCAAGGGCGCCGGCCCCGGCCATGGCTTCTGGGCACTCCGGGGCCCCCAGGGTTGAAGGTTCTGGAAAATCAGGTTTGCTCCGCTGAGCAGCTGGGCGCACCCCCCCCCAAGTCCCCCCATTGTGCTCCAGCTGGGGGGTGGGGGTTAAGCCAAGCTTCACGGACAGGACTGAGTGAAGCCTCCTAGCGTCTGATCGAGGCGCCTGCCGTTTATATGCGCCCGCCCCCTACTCGCGGCTTAGCCTCCAGGAGGGGCCCCAAGTCCCGCTCAGGGAAGCCCAGACCCAGTGACACGAGCCTACAGAATCTCAGGCTATGTCTGGTCTTGGCCCCCGGAGCTGAGAGGTGCCGGTGGGTACGTCCTTGGGGACGGCCCCTCCCCAAAGGGCACAGCGTGGCCTCCTCACCTTCCACGAGAGCACGCCGCGTTCTGGCTGTGATTATCCACATCTTTGGGTCCCTGCCTTCCGTGGGCGCCGAGCCAAGCCTGGCACAGGGTAGGTAAAGGACACGCGTGCTCACCTGTGGGTCTGAGCCGTGAGGTCCCCCTCCCCCCCGCCAGGTGTGGACACGGCCAAGGACCGCGGTCTGAAGGTCGGGTTCCTCATCCTGCTTAGCCCTTAAAGCGCCGCCTGAGGCAGCATCCACAGGCCTCGTGTCCCCGGCGCAGGGCATGAGCAAGTCGCCCAGCGGCGCCGTCTGGGAGCTGGATCCAGATGGCAGAGCCCCCGCCCCTCTCTGGGGTGGGTCTGTTTCCAGACACCCGGTCGCGCAGCCGAGAATGGGGGGATGGCATCCCTCGGGCATCTCCAAGCCCCACTGACTTTGCGGAGAGCGGCTTTGCTGGGCCTGGGGCCCGGGGCCCACGCTTCCAGACCCGACCCTCGCCCTCCCTCGCGGCCTCTGCTGCCGGCTCCTGACGGCATCTCCTAGTAGATGCTCCATCTGCAAAATCTCCTCCCAAAAGTTATGCTTCTGGAGCTTTTAGAAAAAGCAAACACGTTACTTTGAAGAAGTGTGATCGTCTTTCTTCAGTTGGGGATGGAGAGACACCTGTTCCTCGCCGGCACCCCTGGTCCCTGGAGGCCCGACTTGGGGGTGGGAGGCACGGCAGGGGTGCAGGCGGCCCTTTCCCCACCTCCTCTCTACCTCTGGGGCAAGCGCCGGCCCGGCTCTGAGCTTCTTCTTTTTTTTTTTTAATGTTTTATTTATTTTTGATACAGAGAGAGACAGAGCATAAGAGGGGGAGGGGCAGAGAGGGAAGGAGACCCAGAATCGGAAGCAGCTCCAGGCTCCGAGCTGTCAGCACAGAGCCCGACGCGGGGCTCGAACCCACGAACCATGAGATCATGACCTGAGCCGAAGTCGGACGCTTAACCGACGGAGCCACCCAGGCGCCCCCCGGCTCTGAGCTTCTGACCCGTCCCGCGGTCCCCATCTCAGCCGTGCCTGTCCCGGGCATGCCCTCTGCGCGCCTGGGGCTCCTCACCCGGCAGGACCATGGGAGCCACGCTGCCCTGGCCTCGGTCCCGCCCTCCTTCCCAGGACAGCGCCCACCGGCCAGCCCTGCTCCCCAGAGCTCCGTTCCGGACCCTCAAGATGCCCACCGGGCCATCCCCTGGCTATGACGTCATCTCTGCCCGGAGCCCCAGTGGAGGGGCCTCCTGGGAGAGCAGGTGTGCACCCCCTTCACCGAACACGTACGGCACCTGCTGTGTGCTGCGCGCCAGGCAGGCCCCCCCGGGAATCTCCCCCCACCAATGTCTCATTGGGCAGCGGGTCATCAGCGTGTGTTCTGAACCAGGGGCTCATTTGACCTTCAAACCAACCCTCTGAGGTAGACACTGTGATCACCGCAAATCCACAGATGAGGAGCAGAGCCCAGAGAGGTTCAGCGACGTGCCCGGAGACACACAGCAAGGAAGTGCCAGGGCCAATGGCGGCGTGCGGAGGGGGAGGGTGGTGGCAGGGAGGAGGGTCTGCCTTCTGGGCCACAGTCTCTACATGTGAGTAAACTGGGAATTACAAATTCAGCCCTTGGAGAAGACCCCGCCGAGTCTCGCTAAGCGGGTTGGGCCGCCCCACCAGGCTGGCTGCACGGCGCGTCGGTGGCCGCGGTCTCAGGGTGCAGACCCCCGTGATGAGCACCCGGTCAGGTCCGAGGCGGGCAGTCCGGGCCCCAGAAGCATGCTCGCCCGTGTTCCTGGCAGCCGCCTCTCGTCCTCAGCCCGGGGCGGAGGCAGGAGGATGAAAATCAGCCCGTTGATGTCTGCAGACGTGCAGGAGGAGTTTCCTTGGAAACCGAAACTGCTTCCCTCCGTCCGGGAGACACACGGTCTCCATCAGCCCTGGTTCCCCAGCGCACACGTGGCCCGCGGGGGGCCGCGCCGGCCGTGGATACCCACCCGCAGGCATGAGCGTCTCGCGCAGCCCCTGCGGGTGGGCGCCAGGCAGGGCGAGGACGTGGCGTGTCCCCGTGGCGGCTCAGTGCGGCCTGAAGGAGCCCGCGGTCCCTCTTCTCCGAGAAAACAGGAGTTGGGTCCTGGGCACCGTTCTGGGAGAGTCACGCCCGGGCCGGGGTGCGGGCAGGCGGAGGCCTGTCCCCCCGTCAGGGAGCTTGCGGGGGGGGGGGGGTGCCGACTGTGGGAACCGGAGGCCCAGAGCGCCAGGGAGCCGAAGCTTAGTGTGGACGGCGCTGTGGGCCCAGGGCCTTCGGAACCAGGCGCCCGGAGCCACGGTGCGGAGTCCAGATCGGAGCAGCTGGGGGCTGGGGACCCGCATTCATCTCCGCACGTGCCTTCCCCGAGGGACAGGGAACCGGGCCAGGAGCAGGGCTGTGCCTGCCTGGGAGGCTCGGTCAGCTCCACTTGCACGGGGCTCGTTTGCCAACCCCGGATTCTCTGCAGAGCCCACCATGTCCTGCCAGGGCCGGGGGGTCAGGGGACGAGCCCAGGTCCCCTGCACGCTGTGAAGGAGACGGGCAGGGTGGGGCCAGGCCCACGGAAGCAGTTCTGCTCGTGAATTTATTTCTTAATTGTAACACCCCTTCCCCGCAAAAGTGGAGGCTAAGTGAACATGCTGGTTAAACAGACCTGTGCTAAGTGGGGAGAATGGCAGAAGGCCGAGAGGGCGCCGATGGTGAGCTGGTGATCTTGGGGCCCATTCTCCCCCTGCGTTGAGGACCACAGGGCAGCAGCTCGGAGAAGCCAGCACCGGAAATGGGCTCCCTTCTGCCCCCGACACGTCCGTGGTGGGCCCGGGCCGGCCACCTGCCTCTGACCCTTGTTTTCTTCAGGGGCAAAGGGCTGAGACCCCCCGCCGAGAGCTGGGCCTGCTCCCAGGGTGCTGGGCTACTCGCCCCTGCCCTCCACCCTGTCCTGGTGCTGTGCTGTGATGGCCCAGGGTCAGCGGTGGGGGGTGGCCCCTGCCGTGCAACACCCTCCATGCTGTGTGGCTGTGGGAGGAAGGTGCGAAGGTCAAGGGGGGCTACGGGGAAACTCAGGGCAGTAATGGTACCAGTGTGCATCGGTACATATGTAGGTATAATTTTCTAGAGCAGTTTTAGGGTCACAGCAAAGTGAGTCGGGGCAGAGAGAGCCCACTCTGCCCCCAGCTGCCCCACCACATAGGTTCCAAAGGCCTGGCGAGTCCATATCACCAGCGTCAGTGCAGATGCAATTTTTTTTTTAATTTTTTAACCATTTATTTATTTTTGAGAGACAGAGAGAGACAGAGCATGAGCAGCGGAGGGGCAGGGAGAGAGGGAGACACAGAATCAGAAGCAGCTCCAGGCTCTGAGCTGCCAGCACAGAGCCCGACGCGGGGCTCGAACCCACGAACCGTGAGATCATGACCTGAGCCGAAGTCGGACGCTTAACCGGCTGAGCCCCCCAGGCGCCAACCCCCCCATTTGTGTCTTGATGGGAGGAAGGTCTGTGGAGGCTGTTCTTCGGGGACCCCAACAACACCGGGGGTGGGGCTGCGGCATTAGACGTGCAGGTAGGGAGAGAATCCAGCCGAGCCGTGGTGGCAGTAGAAAGTCAGTGGCTGGGGCTGGGCCCTGAGGGAGCACGTGGCCCCGGCCCTTCGTGGCCCTCCACGCCTCCGGGGGCCCGGCCGGGCTGGAGCTGCACTGTCAGGGCATCGGGCGTGAGACTTGTGCTTTACAAGGAGGAAGACAGCAGAAAGCTGGCTGGGAATGAAGGGCCGCGCCCCCGGGAATCCCAGAGCCTCCGATAGTCACTGCCCGCCCCGTTCTCCCACGGCTCTCAGCCTGGGGTTGACGCTAAACCTTGAGCAGCACGAGGACTGACGTTCTGTCCACTTGTGAGATCACACAGAAATTGCATGACCAATTTTCAGTGACTTTAATGGATATTATTTCCTTTTCCCCTGAAATCAATTCTACTAAGGCCAAAGCTTTAGAATTGGTTAAATAGCTACTGAAATGCAAGGGATGGGGCCAACCAACAAACAACAAACTTTCTCTGGAATTGGCTGAGGAGAATGGGGAGCCATAGATAGTTCTGTGGCCTGGGGAGAGAGCAGGGCCCATGATTTATTCATCAATCCCTGACACAGGAGGGTAGCCAGTAACTGCTAGTGAGTGATGGATGGACGGACAGACGGATGGATGAATGAATGGATGGATGGAAGGATGGATAAATGGGTAGATGGTGGATGGATGAAATAATGGATGGAATGATGGGTGGATGGAATGATGGGTGGATGGATGGATGGATGGATGGATGGAATGATGGATGGATGGACGGATGGAGGGATGGATGGAATGATGGATGGACGGACGGATGGATGGATGGATGGAATGATGGATGGATGGACGGATGGATGGATGGATGGATGGAATGATGGAAGGATGGATGGATGGATGGATGGATGGATGAAATGATGGATGGATGGATGGATAGACAGCTGGATGGATGGATGGAATGATGGATGGATGGATGGATGGATGGACGGGTGGATGATGGATGGATGGAATGATGGGTGGATGGATGGATGGATGGATGGACAGGTGGATGGATGGATGGATGGAATGATGGGTGGATGGATGGACAGGTGGATGGAATGATGGGTGGATGGATGGATGGATGGATGGATAGGTGGATGGATGGATGGATGGAATGATGGATGGATGGATAGGTGGATGGCTAAGTGTAAATAAATGAGCTGCTTGGTCTCTGTCATGGGAGTGGCTGTGCTGCTTTGCCTGGTTCCAGGACATCCCAGGTGGACCCCTAGACCCTCAGGGCCCCTGCCAGGGCTTTCGGACCTGGTGGGTGAAGCACACTGTGGCTCCCACTCCGGCCCAGGGCCCGGGGGGAGCAGTAGGGGGACGGGCCGACAGGGTGGCTAAGAGCCCCCTGGTCTCCATCTGTATTGAGCAGGGGCAGGCGTGGCCCCGTCCTGGAGAAGCTCAGGCTGTTAGGGGGTGAGCATTTGCACAAAGAGCCATGCAAGCCAGCAGGCAGGGCAGAAGGCAGAGTTCTCTGAGCAGCTCAGAGGGAAAGAGCTTCTGCCCGGGGCGGGGCGGGGGGGTTCCCTTGGGGGAGTTGGACACTTTCCGCTTGTACTTCCGGGTTCTGAGCCCCTGACTGTGCCCTGGGCGGGTTACCCGGGATGCCAGAGGTAGAGGGAGGGTGAGAAAGCCATTTCCAAGGGCACTGACAACACTGGCATTGATGTCTGACCATGTGAGGCCCCCGGAAAGTCACCGCTCCCCTCTGAGCTTCAGGGCCCTCCTCTAGGGAGCAAGGGGACCCCTGTGAGAGGGAGGACACAGAGCCATGCACCCTGCACGTGTCCTGGGCGCCAGGGTTGAAGGTCATCAGGCAGCACAGAGGAAGCAACCAGGCTCGAGCCACAAACTCACCAGGAGGAGGGACCGTGGCTCGCCTGCCGCGTGTCTGGGTACCAGAGACGGAGGAGCAGCCACTGGACCCATGTGTTGCCGGCGTCCCCACCCCGACTGGATCGGGGCTGGACCGGTGCGGCTGGCGGGAAAGGCAGCAGGGCCCCCCTGGGGGTGTGGGGTTGGGGGAGGGCTGGCTGTCCCCCCCCGCTGTCGGCCACAGGCGGGGAGCTGGAGCCGGACCAGACCAGGAGCCGTGGCCCCAGGAGGCAAGGCTCGTGCCTGGTGCGGGGTCAGGCCAGTCTCCGGGGCTGGGCCACGAGACCGCCAGCCAGTGACGTGAGGCTTTCCCCACGGGGCTGTAGGGAGTGTGCGGACCGCCATGGCCGTGCAGGCGAAACGCCTCCTCTTGCTTTTTTTCTGGTCTTCTTGTAAAAATAAGCCGTTTCCATTGTAGAAACTTTCGAAAACGTAAGAAAAAGCAAAGAACGTGAAAATCACCTGCATTTGGCCCACGATGAGCAGCCGTGGGGCCCGTGGACGCCACAGAGGCGGGTATCTCATGGGCTGTGGCCTGAGCGGAGGGGACAGGCCCAACCCAGCGGAGCCAGGGCTTCGTCTCTCCATCAGTGTGGCTCCAGCAGTGAGTTGGAAAAGTCACCGTGCGCAGTGGGTGAGCGTCCATTACACGGGGACAACACACGTGGCGCGGGTCCCAGAAGCCAGCCAGGGACTCAGAAACAGGAGCCCTCGGACAGCTCGTCCCCGGCCAGTTTTGTGGACGAGGGGGGCAACCTCCTGCCGCGGTCCCCGGCTGGGCTCAGAGGTGCCTGTGACCAGCACACGGCAGGGCCCCTCACTAGGTGGCTCTGGAGGGCAGGCGACTTCACCAGCTGGTGACCACCCGCAAGCATCTGTGGCCGGAGGCCGAGGATCCGGAACATTGCTATGCAGTCGACGCCCAGTGGCCCTCCCTGTCCGTGGATGGGGAGAAGATGGGCACCGAGGCCCGAGGGAGGCTGTCTTGCTGAGGTCACGTGTTGGTGGAGCACGGCATCAGGAGCCGGCTCTGCGCAAGGTCCCCAAAGCCTGTGAGAGGGCGTCCCGGTGGCAGGGGAGAAACCCCAGCTGAGTCACTAGGGGCAGGGCCGAGGCAGGGCGTGTGTTTTGACTGAAAGCAAGCCATAATCAGAGAGAAGTTTGCACTGGTCAACACGACCTGCCCAGAGGCCTGATTTCGCGACTGGGCCGGATCCCGCGCTCCGGGGGGTCAAGGACAGGAGGCCACCACTAACATGCGAGGGCTCAAGCCCAGGCTAATTCGGCCCTCACTTGTCTTCACCAAGTCTCAAGTTCCAGGATCAAGTCACAGGGAGCTGTAAGGGGCGGGCCCTGCGGGTTGGGTTCCTGTCGGCCCACGTGCTGCTGGGACACGGCCCTGAGACCCAACTCACCCCAGCCTCCGCGGCAACCCTGGGAGACGGCTCAGCCAGCCGCGTCCACCTCAGGGAAGAGGTCCCGGCCGGGGGAGGGACGGATGGGTGAGGCCCGCTGACCCCACTCTCAGTGAGGCAGGACGGCGTGCAGGTTAGGGCTGTGGGCCCTTGAACTTGGTGGCCCTGGCACGGAGCCTGCCTGGGCTCTGACGGAGGCTGAGCACCCCTGCTGGAACGTGCTCGAGCGTTCGCTGTGGAGCAGGGCTGAGAACGAGGCCTGTCTCGAAAACTGAGCTGCGAAGTGCTTGGCACGTGCTGGTGTCAGAGCCTCCCTGCCTGCCCCCTCCCCCAGCCCTATGGTCACTGTTGTCCCTGCCGCAGGGACACTGGGAGGGGTGACACAGGGGAGGGTGTGGGTGCTGTGCTGAGCAGCCTGTCAGACTCTCAGGAAGCCAGACCACAGCGTGGCCCTGCCACCATCCACGGCCCCGTGGAAAGGCTCGTGTCCCCTGAGGCCATGGCCTAGGCAGGGACCGCCAGCCCGGCCGTGTGTGTTCCACAGTGCGGGGTGGATTCCTGGGTGGGGGGAGGCGCTCAGCGCTGCTCTCTCCAGAAGGGACACGAGCCAACGTGCGGTCATGACATTGGAAAAGGCCTGCTCAGAGCCGGGACACGCCGCTCGGCCTCCTGCTTCTCAGCGGCCCTGGGTAAATGCCTTAAGCCATCCATGCCTCAGTTTCCCCCCACCCACAAACAGACTCGAGCACCAGAGGGTAGGTGACGTTTCCTCAAGGTGCACAGAGTGCGGCCGCAGCTTTTCCAGCAGGACAGGAAAATCGGAGACAGCGGCGCGGCTGAGGCGCTGTGCCTGCAACTCTCACGAACCGTGGTCAGCGCTAGTCTTTTCCTACCCTTCGCGGATATTGTGTTTAACTGCTTTTGGGCTGATTCTTAGGTAAACTGTTGGCTAGAATCCTCCTCGCGGCGTCTGCCCACACCGGGCAGGTGACGCGTCCTGCGGTGGCGTGGGCAGGTTTCATTTTCTGGTCTTGTTTTGCCTTGTTTGGGGCGCTTCGACGGCACCTCGCGGCATGCCAGAAGTTTCTCCAGGAGTCGGAAGCCGGCGCTCCCAGCATCCCCTGAGTCAGAGCGTGGACGGCTCCCAGGGCCCGGGGGGGAAGCCATCTGCGGAGGGGCCCTTCTGTGCCAGCTCCCGTGCTAGGGCGTTTTACGTGCCTTTTCTTATTTCCTGCTCGCAAGGACCCAATAAGGAAGGTTCTTGCCCCATTTGATCAGTGAGGACACCGAGGCTCAGGAAAGTGCTCGTCACGGAGGAAATCACCGTGTCCTCTGCCCCCCTTTCCCTCGCTCCCGCACCGGCACAGAGCCCCTCGGCCGGCCCAGTCCTTGCCGGGAGGTGCCCGGCTCCCTCCGAGTGCAGGAGAGGCCGTTTCCTTGGCAACGGGGTCCTTCTGCCTCCCTGGGGAGGGCTGGCTTCACCGCTGGAACCCCCACGAGATCCCTTGGGGCACAGCTGAGCCTTGACAGACGCAGGCCTCTGGGCACCTCTCGGGGGCCCCCACCCTTGGGGGCTGTGGGCGGAATTTTAAGCTCGAGAAGTATTCTTAAAAAGCACCCATGTGGCTTAGTTAAACCTCCTAAAATAATTGCAGTCAAGCAATTACTCCTTTTAAAGGCGTTCGGAGGTGTTGAGATCCAGGCTCACATTTTTCATGATAAAAGCAAGTCCCTTTGTGCTCAGAGCCTGGGGCGGCTCGGCTCCGTTCAACAGGTGCTCCCAGGACACGGTGGGTGCTCCCCGGTGCCTGCTCCCCGCTTCTCCTGGCCTGCCTCCCACACCTAGCTGGCAGAGTCAGGGAGCCTGAGGACAAGGGAGGAAATGAGAGGGAGAGAGAAAGTCAGCTCTCTCAGATTGCCAGGGGAGGAAAGAGCAAGTTTGCAAAGCAGACGTTTTCCCGATGGGCTGCACCGAGCTCTCCGGGCCCAGCGGCCTCCGCAGTCCGGGGCGACAGCAGGAGAGCTGAGACGTGCAGGCCCGCGGGCACTGACCCCCGGCTCTGGAAATACGCCTCGTCCTCACCGCCTTGAGCCCATTCCTCTCCATCCTCTGGTCTCTTCTCCTCTCTCTCTCTCTCTCCCTCCTTCCTGTCATTCCATCAAGAAGACACCAAGGATCACGAGGATCACGGTGGATCAGGGCAGCCTCCGCCCTCAGGGAGCTCCAGTGTCACACAGACAGCCATGACCACAGGCCGCAAGGTTGCGATAGAGTGGGTCCCAGGATTCAGAGGGGGTGACTTCCCCTCTCTCTAGGGGATCCGGGGAAACTTGATCCCACCCGATTCTCCACCAGCCCCCACCCGATTCTCCACCAGATCCCACCCGATTCTCCACCAGTCGCCACCTGATTCTCCACCAGTCGCCACCCGATTCTCCACCAGTCGCCACCCGATTCTCCACCAGATCCCACTTGATTCTCCACCACATCCCACCCAATTCTCCACCAGATCCCACCTGATTCTCCATCCAGCCCTCTGCCACTGGGTCTTTGCCTGTGCCATTTCCTCCACCTGAAAGGACAATCTCCTCCCTGCCTTTCCTTCCCACAACCCCCTCTTCTTATGCCATTCCCCATCCTTCAGAACTGCTTCACTCCTGTAGAATGAGTCTCCAAGTGGCCAGCAGCGACCCCCCCGCCTCAGGGCAGCACTCCACCTCAGAGGCCCCAAGCACCTTCTGACACCTGACAAAATCGGGTGTCAGCCCACATGTCCATCCACTAGAGTGACACTGCAGCACAGGGGCCCTCAAACTTGCTGTGCACCTAGACCACAGGCCGTGTGCAGAATGCAGTTTGCCAGGCCACTCCTCCAGACGACCGGCTTCATTTGGCTTAGAGGTGGGGCCCCGGAACCTCTATTTCTTTAACTGCACCCTTGGAGGAGCCGCACCCCAGCAACCAGAAGGGCCTGTGTCTGACTCACCCTCACACCCCCTTCCCACACCCAGTGGGGGCACGCAGCGGGCTGTCTGTCTGATGACACCAGCCTCCTCCTTCATCAGAGCTCTGTGCCCAGAGGACATTCCAAGCTGTCAGCCTCGGAGATGAAGAAAAATGGACTGTTTCCCCCTTTAGAAGGAGCACTTCATTTTGGCTTCATCACTTGGCTTACTGTGTCCTGGACCCCTGCCTGGTACCCGGGGTGGAGGGCACAGGACCTGATGGGCACAAACCTGCAGGCCTTCCTCACGGGATCCAGGCTGAACCCTGTGGACCCCATAATCCATTAAGCCCCCCCCTCCCCGCGTCTGTCCTGGGCCCTGGCAGTCATCCCGGGATGCGGGCCCCAACGAATCCGGCTGCCCCAGCAGGCTGACGACTGGCACCCACAGGCCTACGGGCCCCTTCGCTCTCAACCAGCCGGAAAGAGAGCTCTCTAGTCCTCTGTCACCCCCGGCCCTGCAGGTCTCAGCCCCCCCAGGGGCTGACCGCACCAGGGTTCCCGCCTCCTGGCCCTCCCTTCTGCGAGAGCCCACAGGCCAAACGCACTGTCTTCTCCTGGAGCCGCAGACTCGACCCAATCCCACGGGCACCCTGTGGACCTCAGGGCCTGGGTTGCCTTCGGTGATCACTGAATGTTAGCTCCCTCCTCCGCCCCAGCCCTCAGCCACCCAGAGCTGAGGGACCAGCAGGCCCCCAGCGGGGGTGCCCCACCCCCAAGACCCGGGCGCGGGGCCACCCTCAGGCTGCCCTCCATGGGCCGGGGGTTTCATGGCCGAAAGGAGGGTCCGTGTTTCCTCCTCCTGGCTTTGAAACACACGGAAGAGACACACACAGCTAACCCCGAAGAACAGGAAGCGGTATTGCAAAATAAAATCCAAGTCCTAATAACATTCGCGATGCCACAATCCTGCCGCTCTCACTGCTGCGCGTGGAAATTTTACGGCTTGGAAGCGAGACCCTTTACTCCCAGGGCTCCAATAGAAAAGGCCTGAGTGATTCCAAAACAGATTAACTCCCAGTTAACCAGCTCATCTCAAAAGGAGGGGAAAAAGGAAAGTCAACGCTGAATTGATTCCTTCCATGTGTTTAAACAGCACTTTCAACAATAGGGCGGATATTTATACACATACACCCATTAAGGTCCCGAGGCCTGAACAATTAGTTCCTGCCTTTCAGACCTAGCATTTGCTGCTTTGTTCAGGAAAGCACCAATTTCCCAGACAAATAAACCATTCTCAACTCGTCTGTAAACTGATTGCACTTACTCCAACTGAAGCGTGATCTTTCTCATACATGCTTAGTCCATCTCTTACACAGAAAAGCAACAAAAACTGCTAACTCACGGCTTGCTTCCCCTGCTCCCGCGTGAGACCTCCTCCGTCCTTGTTCACTGGCTCTCAAATCTCTTCCCTGTCTGGGCACCGGGCTGGGCCCCTGGGATATGTTAGTGGATAAATCACCCGTGAGCTGTCCACACTTACCGTCCTGTGTCAAGCCCGTGGAAAAGACCAGAGGACGTACCATAACCCCAAATCCTTAACTGTGCTGGGAAGTGTGGGTGAGACCCCACAGGTGTGGTTCGAGTGGGATTGTGCTGGGGGCGCGCTGGCAGCCAGCACCCCACCCCACGCAAAGCCGGGAAGGTGAGGGAGCGTGGTGACTGCAAGGACTGAGGGTGCGAAGGCCCGGTGAGTCTGGGGACAGGCAGGTGCAGGGCGGGGCTGGCGAGGGTGAGGAAGCCGAACGCCGCTTGGAAAGTCCCCGGATCCCTTGTCAGGAGGCTGGGACGTGCACTTTGTGAGCCACGGGAAGCCAGCACGGGCTTTTACGCAGTCAGGGAACCGTTCAAGTGCATGGCTTTCCTTCCCCCAAGGTGAAAATGGCTTCATGAAGGCAATACCCGTTTGCAGCGAGGCATTCAGGTAATGCAGAAAAAGAAAAAGAGGGAAGTGGAAGTCACCCCAAGTCTCACCACCTAGAAATAAGAATCACTGTTAACTTAGAACAGCGTCCTTCGAGACGCCGATCGCCACGTGGCCACACAGATTCCTCTGTGGAGACGGGCTCTCTCTCTGCCTTTTTCTGCAAACTGCTTTCCCGTCTTGGGTCCCTGCTCCTGCCAGCGGGCACGGGGCTGCCCATCGCTTGACACCGCACGGTATCCCCGGGAAAAATGGACCCAAAGGCAGGGCCTGGGTCCCCCGGAGGAGCACATTTCAGTGCGTTCAGCTTTTCCGGATCAGAATCAGCCCTGCGATGAGCACCCTCACCCTACACGGCACGTTGCTGGCGCCGGGGCGGCCGCTGGCGTCAGGCTCTGTGGGGGGCGGGGTCCACTCACCAGACAAGCCCCACTCGGAACCCCATCCACACAGGGCGACAGCTGAGGCTCGCCAGCGCTGGACAAGGGCTCTGATGCGAGAGAGAAACGCAAACCCAAACTGGAAAAGGGAGGGGTGGTAAATAGCAAGGGAAGGAAACTTCCAGAAGAAGAAGAAAGAGAGACCCACAAGGAGATGAGAGGAGGTTGTGCGTTCACGAGGTAAGCAGGTGGCCCTAGAAGAATGAACAGTCAGCAGAAAAGTGTTCCCATGAGTTAGTGGACGGCGCCGGGGGTGGAGTCGAAGACCCGGAGTGGAAGGAGAGCAGGAGTTCAAGGGGGAAGATGGGGAGGGGCTGGGGGACCGCCGACCTGAGGCCCAGGAGACTGGCCCTGGGGGAAGGCGGGTGCCCTCCCGAGGGGCTCGGAGCGAGCGCCCAGGACGAGGCAGAAAGTGGCGTCACCGAGTGCGTGCTGTGAAATTCCGCGGTCCCCAGGGGAACACGGAAGTAAGTGCCCAGGGAGGGTCAGGTGTCAGAAGGGAGTGACCCCCACCCCGAATTCCACACCCAGCTCTCTGTGCACCGCCAGGCACCCTGGGCCGGGACCGCCCGACGGAGGGAGTAAAACAGCGGAGAAGACCGGGCTCTAGGAAAGCAGCTCATCAGAGCAGAGACCAGAGGCTTTCCCAGGCGTGAGCCGGGCGGCGGAGACCCCGCGAGGGGACACGTCTCCGGAGAGCCGTGCCGGGCAACACCGGACCGGACGCGCCCGCCGCGTGTCACACGGAGGACGGCCAGTGCGCGCACCGCTCCGTGGAGAAGCTCGCGGAAGACTTGGTGACGGACAACTCAGCAAATGAACCCGCGGGGTCTTAACACGAGGGAAAACGCAGAACCTCCCGCTCAAGGGACACTGCGGCCACCGCGGAAAAAAGGGAGGGAAACTGACGGGGACACGGCTGTGATCGGGCCGGAGAATTGATTTACTGATTAAATGCGATTTAAAAGATTTATTTACTCCTACGTTGACACGTGGATGAATATCGGGTCGTCATTTCATCCAAGACGTGACTGCGCTCCGTGGTGGGGGAGGGGCGTGGGGCTCTGAGAGACTTCCGCGCACACCTGTCATCCCAGAGGTCAGGAGCAGGCGTCCAAAACTAAACACGGGCGAGCGTGTCATTTGGACACAGGCAGGAACACGCGGGCTGACAAAACCGCGCCGGAACCAAACCAGATGCACAATCGGAAGTCTTTGCTTCCAGGGACGGGGAGGCGGAGAGATGGGCCTTTTGTGACGACCCTGGAGAGAGAGCGCATGTTCTGAATTACGCACTTAGCATATTCTTGCGGACGGTGAACTTTTAAGGTAGAGGACGAGGGGGAACACTTAGGCTGGTCAGGGGCACCCTTTCCTTGGTCATGTGGCTTCTGTCTGAGGCAGCCCCCCCCAGGCCACGGAGCCACTGTCGCAGCCCCGGCGCTGGACCCCCCTTCGGTCCTGCTGGACCAGAGCCTGGCGAGCAAGAAGGTCCCTGTCCAGACCGTGGGGGTGACAGGAGGCCGCAGCGGGTGCGGACAGACGGACCACCGATGATGCCAGGCAGGGGTGGGTGGGGGGAGACCCGCAGGCGGGAGGGAGGCCCGGACGGTGCTGGCGGGACCCCCGAGGCCGCTGACCGGGAGGGACCCACACTGCAGGTAATCTGTTGAAATGACTGTGGCGCCGAGGCTCGGCAGCCCCGCTCTCCTCCCGGGGACCCCTTCCTGACTGGGAAACAATTGTGCGAATTGGTTTAAAAATGGATTTTTCCGAAACACCTCCTGGCCCCTGCCCTGAGCAGGGGGAAGCCCCGGCCGGGGTCCTCAGTGGCCTGTGTGCTGGTCAGAGGCGGCGGCCGCTCGCGACCCAGGACACAGAGTGGAACTGTCGCTTCCAGAAAGTCCTCCTCCAGTGCCCAGGCCCCTGCCGCCTGCTGCCTGCCGCGTGCGCCCCCACCCCGGGTCCCGCTAGGCCCAGGCTGGGTGGCCGCAGTGGTCCCCCCACTCCCTCTCCCCCTCCCCTCCCCTCCTTCCCCTTCCCTCTCCCCCTCTTCCCCTCCCCATCCCCTGCAGGATGATACCCCGTCCTACCCCAGAGGCCAGAGAGGAAGCTGAGCCTCAGGGCCGAGTGAAGGAAGGCTCAGACTGGGTCCCATCATTCTGTACCACAGGCGTGTGGGGAAACTGAGGCCGGCAGGGTGGCACAGTGGTGGCAATGACCCTATGGTAGCCCTTGAGTGGCCCTCACTCTCTGCCCGGCCCGTGTTGCTGTACCGAACCCTGAACTAGTCCACGGACGAGCTGTCACACGTTGGAGAGCCTGACGCTAACTCCCCACAGAGCCATCTTCAGTCGTGGATGACAGGAGACGGGAAGGAGCCTGCAGACCAAGGCCTTCCCCTCCTCCCTCTGAGGGACTCTGCCGAGGCACAGCTCGCCCTGGTGACCTGTCTGGAGACACCCCACGTCACGTCTCAATGGGAGCAGTGGCTGGCACTGCCCCCATCCTTCCCGGCCTTCCTTGAGATCCCACCTCCCAAGTAAACCACTAGTCCTTAATCCTTGCCTCAAGCTCTGCTTTCAGGAGAGCTCAGCTAAGGCAGGGGCGGGGGCAGGGGAGAGTGTAAGCAGCTCAGGACTTGAAAGATGCCTGGTGGTGGGGCGCCCGGGTGGCTCAGTCGGTTGAGCGTCCGGTTTCGGCTCAGGTCATGATCTCACGGTTCGTGGGTTCGAGCCCCGCGTCAGGCTCTGTGCTGACAGCTCGGAGCCTGGAGCTGCTTCCGATTCTGTGTCTCCCTCTCTCTCTGCCCCTCCCCGGCGCATGCTCTGTCTCTCTCTCTCTCTCTCTCTCTCAAAAATAAATAAAACATTTTAAAAAATTTAAAAAAAAAGGAAGAGAAAAAAGAAAGATGCCTGGTGGGCCTGGGTGACGGGGACAGAGCCGGACGGGGGCTAGTGGGGTACAGGCACAGGCTCGGGTGCTGGGGCCGCCATCCGGGGTCAAATCCCGCTCTGCCGTGCCTGAGCCCGCCGAGGCAGGTTCCTTCACCTCCCGAGTGCCAGTCGCCGTGTGTACGGCAGGGCCCGTGACACACTGCCCGGGGCTCGGCGTGGGCGGGGGTGGGGGCCGGTCAGCGGTGCGCGGAGGGGGCTGTTCCCCGCCCTCTGACTGCTCCCCCCCCAGCCCCGGAGCCGGGAGCTTTAGCAGAGACGCCCTGTTGCCCCGGGAAGCGCCGTCCCCCGAGGCACGCAAGCAGGCACCTTCCTTCCCCCCAGACTGCTTTCCAACTTCCTATGTGAGTGCCAGGTGCATCCAGGAGACGCGCGGCCATTTGTTTCTGATCTGTCGGCGCCGGGCGCGGGCCAAGTGTGCCCCGAGCCTTTCCTCCGCGCTTTCAAGTCTGTTTGTGGGCGTGTTTTTGTTCCAAGTCAGCAAACTTTTTAAACCAATGCTAGTGAACTGGAAAGGGTGGGGGTGAAGCTTGGGTCAGAACAACTATGAATTCCAGGTGGGCTCACGCTCCAGGGGGTGGTCCATCCCCGCTCGATCCCACACGCTTGCGCACGCTCACACTCACATGCATGTGCACACTCACACACACAGTGCTTTCTGTCTCATACACCCTGCAGGCGGGCACACATGCACACGCTCACACACATGTGCACGCTCACACTCACATGGGTGTACACACTCACGTGTGCGTGCATGTATACACATGCTCACACGTGTGCACACAAACATGCACGTGCACACTCGCATGCTCACATGCCTGCACACACAGACACACAGTACTCACACTCACATGCACACATATGCTCACACACATGCGTGCACACATACTTGCACCCATGGGCACGTTCACACATGCACATGTTCACACTCATGCACATACTCACACACAGTGCTGTCTCATACACCCCGCAGATGGGCACACATGCACACGCTTACACACACGCATGCACATGCTCACACACATGCATGCGTGCACACGTGCTCATACTCGCACGCACATGCTCACACACATGCACATGCTCACACTCACACACATGCACACACACACATGCACACTCTCACACACAGTGCTCTCTGTCCCATACTCACACCCCACAGACGGGCACCCACACAGGGACCCCCCACTGGCCCACAGGAAGGCGGGAAGCGCTGAGTGGAGGCCCAGGGGCCAGAATATGACTGAATTAGGACTCGCTTGGGGGCTGTTCCCGTGGGTTGCCGTGACTCTGGATGAACCCCTACTGCTGTGTGCTCCTCAGGTTCCCCATCTGTGGAATGGGACCTCCCCGCCTCCCAAGGCGTTGCGGGGGGGCAGTGAGAAGGTATAAACAGGGCTTTGCCAGCTGCTAACCCTCACACCTGAGGGTTAAAACCCAATGATGACAACGCAGCCACCCCATGCTGGGGTCCTGGGAGCAGATGATGGGCTGCGGACCAGCAGCACTCCCAGCCCAGGTGACGAGACCAGTGCCATCAGGACCTGCTGTGCGATCTTGGGAAGGAGGACATGCAAGTGAGTCAGGCCTGGCTGACACCACAGAAACCCGCCAGAGCCCTGCCTCCAGCAGTCCTGTCCTCCTGTCCCTCAGGATGAGCACGAGACAGACAAGTTCTGGGGCGTCTTTGCACAGAGCAGGTTTGGGACAACTGTGTCACACTTCTTGTCTTACTCATGCCCAGCCTTGCTCCCTTCACCCAGGATATGGAGAGCTTTTAGAGGTGGACAAGGTACGCACTTTGGGGTCAAGGCTCTTGGGGAGAGGGTGCAAGATATCCACCATCCACCCATCCGCCCACCCATCCACCCATCCGCCCATCCATCCATCCACCCATCCACCCGTCCACCCGTCCACCTGTCCACCGTCCACCTGTCCACCCGTCCATCGTCCATCCGTCCATCCATCCATCGGTCTATCCACCCATCCACCTGTCCACACATCCACCCATCCACCCACCTGTCTACCCATCCACCCATCCACCCACCCGTCTACCCATCCACCCATCCACCCATCCACCCATCCACCCACCCATCCATCCATCCATCCATCTACCCATCCACCCATCCACCCACCCGTCTACCCATCCACCCGTCCACCCATCCACTTGTCCACCCATCCACCCGTCCACCCGTCCATCCATCCATCCATCCATCCATCGTCTATCCACCCGTCCACCCGTCCACCCGTCCACCCACCCGTCCACCTGTCCAGCCACCCGTCCAGCCACCCATCTACCCATCCGTCCACCCACCCACCCACCCATACACCCACCCACCCGTCTACCCATCCACCCACCCGTCTACCCACCCACCCATCCACCCACCCATCCACCCATCCACCCACCCGTCTACCCACACACCCATCCATCCATCCACCCATCCACCCACCCGTCTACCCATCCACCCATCCAACCATCTGTCCATCCATCCATGTACCCATCCACCCACCAATCCACCAGTCACTCATCCATCACCCATCTACCCACCCATCAACCTACCCATCCACCCATCCATCCATCATCCATCCAACCATCCATTTATGCATTGAACAAATAGATCTTGAGGTCCTGCTGTGGCCAGACCCTGTCCAAGTTCTGAGGAAATAAAGCAAGCCAGCCTAACAGGTCCCTGCCCCATGGTGCCAACCCGGAGAGGTAGGAAGGGAGCTGACAACGATCTGATACGTAGACTGATTACTGAGAAGAGCAGATGGTGGGGACAGCTGTTCTCCTTTGCCCGACTGGGGTCTCTGTTCCTGTCCCCTTTCTCACCAGAAGGAATGGTGTTCTGATCCAGGGGTCCATGCCTGTGCGCACCCGCAGGGGAGGGCCTGACTCTCCACGGGGGCCCCAGACCTGCGCAGGGAACAGCACCCTGAGGACCAGTTAAACCCCCCAAGCGCTGCATGGCCACACTCAAGGGAAGACAGGATTTCTGCAGCCTGGTGTTCCTCCAACATTCGTCTCCTTAATTCTTCTCTCCAAGTGTCAAATCACTCCGAAGCAGGCTCCTGATGGGACCTGGGGCAGCGCTGGGAGAGAAGCATTTTAGGAGGTGCCAGCGAGCTGGAGAGCCGGCCCCATCTGACACAGGGGCCACCTCCCCCGGGGGCCCTGACAGGAACCTTGGTGGACATCTGGAAGCTTCCCCGGCCACCCTGGGGGCTCCGCCCCTGAGAAGCCAGCACCGGGAGGCCTGGCCAGGGATGGAGAGCAGGGGCCGGGGGAGGCCGGGCAGGCCGTGCCCATCTCCAAGCCTCTGGTCCCCCAGCATAAAGTGGGGAGAGGAGTGGCCATCACCATCGTCCTAAGGAGCTTGTCCATTCTACGCCTGAGGCCCCGCCAGCGAGGAGGATGGGGGCCTCCCTGTGTCTCCCGCTCAGTCGCTTCGCCAGCGATGACCCAGCTGGAAGAGGAGCCGCTGAGCCTCGGTGCGGCCTCACCCCGCGCCGCATCCCCGGCCGTGTGGAACAAGGACCACGCCCACCAGAGGAGAGCTTGGCCACCATGGAAACCCGAGCCTCTGTGCGCTCAGACCCCCGAGGCGGGAGTGAGGGGAGGAAAGGGGCCCGGATGGACATCGGTGGGCAGGGTGGGCATGGCGACAGAACCACCCCCCACCGAGAACCCCAGAGTTCCAGAGTCTGGACGTGCTGTCTCCCCAGCCCAAGTCACAGTGCCCTGTTCCCTGGGTGCCCTGCTGGGCTGGGGACAAGCCTGATACCTGTGGTGTCCCTAGCACGGGGCATATGAAGGCTTCATATTTATGGGCAGTGATGTCAGCAGCCGCGGGCACGGACTGTCTGCAGGGTTTGCTTCAGCTTCTGGGCCAAGGCTGCCGCCTCCCCCGCAACCCTGGCACTCACTGAGGGTGGCCGGGAACAAGGGTCAACCCCCCCAACGCTGGTGCCTCTGAGCATCCTTGACCCTGGAGCAGCCTTGAGCCGGCCAAGGCCTCCCCAGAGCTGCACGGTAGTCTGAGGCCCTGTGGCCCCCTCGTGCCTGTGCCGGTGGGTCTCCCTGAGGCATCACCCGCTGAATCTCTGCACCTCCAACTTCGTCTGGTCTCCCCAGAACACCCGGACCATCACTCTTCGGTGAAGAAAGGAACGAATACATGAACAGGGCTCGTGACTCACAGAAAGAACGGCCTCAAGGCCTGTTTATCTTGCCATCTTCCAGTCCCGGGGACAAATTTTGGTAGAAGGGAGATGAAGCTTGTGATGAGTGAGAAAACACATAGAGGGGCCATTGACGGGCGGAGGGAAGCAGGGCGCGAGACTGCCTATGTCAGCCAGGTCCCTGAGAAAGCAGAGCCTGAGGCAAGGGTTAAGTCACTGCCACTTCACATGGGAAGTCAAGGCCAGGGCAGCGAGGGGGAAGGAGAAAGGGAGGCGAGACAAGGAAAGATGCTTGTGACCGATGCAATCCTGCCCCAGCTGCCCCTTGCCACCGCGCCGGAAGAGACAGGCAGGTGTGCTCGGTTAGCAGCAGGCGCTTCTCAGAAGGAGCCGCACAGAGGAACCTCCCTTGGGACCGTCTCTGGAGGGGAACTTATTTGCTTACGTTCCCCGTCTCCAACTTGCACTCTCTGACTGTATCTCTCCGTGGCCATTCGGGAAAGCAGTCGCCAGGTTCAAGGTGGGTAGGGGGAGGCTGCCTGGCACGGACGGGTGCCAACCAAGAGAAAGGCGTGCTTGAGGATCCAAGAAGGTGCACGAAGGTTGTGTCCCCACACACTGCCCCAATCCTGGCCTTGAGGGGCCTGGAGCAAGGAGGGGCTCGGTCACACTGGAGCCCGGTGTCCTTAGGCAAATTGCATTGCCGCTCTGAGCCCCCGGGTGCGGTGGGCACGGCAGTGCCTTCTTACGGGTGCATGTTAGTGTCCGGGAGCCGGTGTAACAAATCACCATGAGCGACGGGGCTCATAACGATAGAAATTCATTCTCTCACAGTCTGGAGCCAAAAGTCCAGAATCAACAGGTCGACATCGCTGAGCTCCTTCCGGAAGTTCTAGAGGAGGACTCCTGCCTCGGGCTCCGGCCTCCACCGCCAGCTCCAAACTCTGCCTCCAGCTTCACACGGCCTCCTGCTCTCGCCCTGTGTGTCTCTCCCACGACACGTACCGCTGGACTCAGGGTGCGCCCACGTCGCCCAGCATCCTCGCCCAATTGCATCTGCAAGGACCCTTGTCCCAAAGAAGGTCACACTCTGAGGTTCCAGAGGTCAGGACGTGGACACATCGTTAAGGGGCCATCCCATGCAGTGTGAGAGCACAGGCGTGCCCTCAAGCGAAGGGGAGCACGTAAGCCCCACGGTGATGACTCCCTGGGCGCCTGCATGAAAGGCAGGGGTGGGGAAGACAGCCCACGCTGCCTGTGGAACAGGGCAGGACCCCGAGTCACCAGGACTGCGGTGCCGACCAGCAGAGCTGGGGCCACAGGGAGAGGGCTGTGCCAGCCCCCAGGCGGGGCCTCGAGTGCCGCTGCAGTCAGAGCCCCAGTGAGGAGCCCTGGGGGCGCATAGCGCGAGCAGGAGAAGCCGCAGACCCGAAGCCTGCCTTCCTCGGATGCCACTCCACCACATCGCAAGGGCCCGTGGTCAGGATGCTAATTTGGTGCTAATGTCACTTGTCCCTCCTCAGTCCCTCCCTCCAGGGCCGCTTACCCTGGGTGGAGGGGAGCTGGCCAGCAGGGACCCCCTCCCTCGAGCCGCTGCAGGCCTTGCTCATGGCGATGGACATGCAGGAAACGCGGCACTGGCTCCCCCCCGCCCCCCGCCGTGGGCTCCGTCCTCCTGGCCCCGGGTGTCCACTGGGGCTCCTGTCCCTCCCCAAGACTGGGTGCCATGTTCCATCTGTAAAATGGGGATCAGTGGTCCCACTGGGTGTGGCTCTCTGAGGATTGAGTGAGCGAATCCACATGGAACCTTCTGGAATGGCACCTGACACACGGTGGGCCCTGTGGGAGAGTTAGCGTCACTGTCAGGAAGGGTTTGGAATCCGTCACAGTGCCTTGACTTTGTGTGTGTCCCGTGGGGACGCTGGGGGCCGAGGACGAAGCTGTGGCCAACGGTCCGGGGGCTGGAGACGCGGTGCCCACACCTCCCTCCTCCGGGGGGAGCACTGCGGGGCCTGACGCATCGGGACAAGGGCCTCCCCAGTCACGCGTGCCATCCGGCCCCTGAGGCCGCCCAGCCACGCGTTTTCCCCGATGCTGGGGCTCAGGCCACAGGGCCCCCCCACTGTCCGTGGCTCCCCGGCCTCCATCCAGCTCCTAGGGAAACCTGGGGGTGCCCCTGTTTCTCCTCCTCAGCCGGCACCCCATTCTGCCTGTGCGCTGGGGCCGCTGCCACACGGGGCTTCCTGGGCCCCGGGCTTTGCTCCGTAAATACAAAAACAACTCGTCGAGATGCTGCCTTACTTCCTTGCTCACCTACAGGATTATCCTAATTATATTACCCGAGACCTAAGACTTCCATGCAAAAACAACAAAAAAAAAGTAAGACTCCAATCCCCCGGGGACCCCTCCTCGCAGGACGGCCCCCAGGACACGGTCCCCACCCCCAGCACGCCTCCCCCTGGGGGGCGGGCGCCGCCATTACTGTTCCGTCTTGGAGCAGAGGAAACAGGATTCAGGAAAGTTCAGCCGCATGACCGAGGGCACGGGGGCAGCAGAGTGAACAGTCCCCTCCGTCTCCCCCCCACCGGCCGTGGCGCTTTCTCCAGCATTTTTGGGAAAGGGGTAGCGCAGACAGCCCTGAGGCCTCCCGGGACCCAGCACGAAGGTCCGTGATTAGTTTGGGAAACAATAATCCTGCAGACTAGGGTGGGGGCCTCGGCCGGCTAGAAACGCAGGTCAAGACGGCCGGGGTGCCGCTGGGTCCCCTCCCCTCGGAAGAGCGCGCCAGCGCCCGGGTCCTGGCTGCCCGGGGAGTCAGTGGCGTCCCGACTGCGACCTGCGGACATCCAGTTTCTCTTTTCCCCCACCTGCCAGGAGGCTCGATCCCCCGCCCTGAGTCCCGGGGGAGACATGAGGCCGCGTCCCCTCACCCTTCCCACCAGCTCCCTCACTCAGTCCACCGCACGGTCCCCAGCTCTTGGCTGCCCTTCCGCCCCAGAGAGCCCTTTCACCTCCTGCTCCCCCAAAGTGCACCCAAGCCTGGGGAGGTGCCGAGAGAGGAGCCTCCTGCCACACACCGCAGGACCCTGTTAGCACAGAGCAGCCGAGCCCCCGGGCCGGCGTGCGGTCACCCATCGGACGGGGGGGGGGGGGACACCCCTCCCCCATCAGCCGCACCGTGCCTGCGGGCGTCACCGTATTGCTCTGACGGTGTCCTCTCTCCCAGGCCCGCGCCAGGGGCAGCCGGGGCCTCAACGCCCTCGCTGCCTGAACAGAACAGAAGGAACCTCTATGACGTGAGTGGCAGTGGCTTGTAGGAGCCCAAGCAGCCCACTTGGGGCTCTTTCCATGAGACATTCCATTTCCAGCCTAGAATTCAGCGACTTGCCATGAATGTCCCCCCCTCCCCCCATAGCTGATTCTAAGGGATACCCTGGCGCCGGGGGCCGCTGGGAAGACCACTCGCACACACAGACGGGTCACTCTGCGGACGTTGGGATGTTGATGGGGGTCCCAAAAGCACACCGCCTAGCGAGCGGGTCTGACGCTTTGCTTTTTGCTGTGGCTCTTGAACACGTGAGTCGGGTAAGCCTGCACGCGTGTCCCAGTCCCTGGGGTCCACAGAGGTCTGGGATGGAGCAGGTGAGTTGCCAAGGCATCCCGCGTGGAGGACGGTGGGGACGAAAGCCGGAAGAGTGAGCGGATGAGTAGATGGGGGAGGGGCTTTGTAGGTTTGTGAGTATATTCGTGGGAGCCTGGGAGGCTGTGTTGTGGTTGAGTAATGGGACAGGTGGATGGTGCAAGACGGGGAAAAGGAGTGGATGCACTATAGATGGATGGGGGACGGGGGACTGGGTGGGGGGACAGGTGGCGAGTAAGGGGGTAGAGTGGTGCGCAGGTTGCAGATGGTGAGTCGACAGGGGAAAGGCCTTCACTCACACATGCTTTGCTTTTCTTTTACGTTCACTTCGAGATAGAGAGACAGAGAGAACGAGCAGGGGACGGGCAGAGAGAGATGGAGAGACAGAATCGGTCACAGGGCTCGAACTCACAAACCGTGAGGTCATGACCTGAGCCGAAACCAAGAGTCGGACGCCCAACCACCTGAGCCACCCAGGCGCCCCACACACGCGTTCCTTATTCTTCAAAACAATAGGCAGGAGCCTGAGGGAAGAGGGTGTCGAGTCAAAATTAGAGGGTCAGTCTGGGCCCCGCGAGCGAGAAGGGAGAAGGCGATGTGGTCTGACAGCCACCTGAGCATGGGACGGTCCCCCGACCAGTGTCAAGGCCCCGGCTGCCCTGCCTCCTCACCCTTTGGTCTGGAGCACATAGAAGCCACTAGAAGCCCCGTCCTGGCCGGGGCTGAGACCCTGGGTCAGGGGCTCCCCGGACAGCACGTGCAGCATCCGGAACTGAGTCTCTGCAGGAGGGCGCAGTGAGCAGGTGGCCATGGAGAGCTCGGGGTTGGGACCTTGGGGAGAAAGGTGGGGTGTGCCTGGGAGGGGCTGGCAGGGGGCCCTCCCTGGGCGGAGCCCTGAGCACCCCAGTCCCTGCAGTGTGGGTGGCCCTGTGCCCCCCACAGCATAGACAGACAGCTCATTATTCCCACTGTAAGGGAGAGAACACTGCATCCCAACGAAGGGACAAAGGACTTGCCCTGGAGCCCTCCGGCCCGGCAGAGGCCACTTGCAGCCAGGCCTTCTTGCCCGTCTCCCGGCCCTTGCCGCAGCGATGGCTTCGGAGGAGATGAACTTCTGGGCCGAGACACCCAGACGCACCCGTGGCAGGGCTCTCCTCCATCACTGGGGCCCACCCCCCAGGGCCAGGCTCTATTTCGAGGGGGAGGGAGGGGAAAGGCAGAAGGACTGCGGGCTCCCCATGGGCATCGCTTGAGAAATCCCGCCCACACAGCCCAGGGCAGGGGGAGTGAGTGAACACACAGCCGGCCAGAGCCCCGGTGCGGGCGGACAGCAGGGGGAGACGGGCATGGGGCGGGGGGCTGGTGAGACAGCTCCAGACTCGGAGCGAGGGGCCCAGCTGCAGCACGTGCTACGAAATGGTGACAGTGGCAATAGCATCTGTGCGCAAAGTGCCTCCCGTGTGCCCTCCCCTTCGTGGCCGGCCGTGCCAGTCACGCCTATGTCGGAGGAGGGGGGACCCACCGCACACCAGGCACTGGACTGCGTGCAGGGACCTCCCCGGACAGAGCCAGAGCCGGGTGGATCGGACCACCTCACACCCCGGCCTCAGTTCTCTGACGGCGCTCTGCCCACCACCCAGAACAGCCCAATACCTGATGACAGCGTGCTGCCCTTCCCTCCCCTGCACCCCGGCCTCTGCCCCCAACCTTCCGTTTTCTTCCGGAAGCCACACCAAGGATAGTTCCAGAGTTTGGGTCCTGGAGCCTTCAGACACCCTCCGCCCACTACACGGAATGAAGAGGAAGAAGAGGATGGCAGGTCTGGGGGCCTCACTGAGCCTCCGGGGGGCAGAGGACACGGGTCTGAGGCTCTGGGCCGTGGCTGGGGCTGGGGCTACGGATGGAGAGGGGGGACTTCGGTGTATCCAGAGGACGGCTGCAGGGAGGCGGAGCTCGGGGAGCACACAGCTGACAGCCCCGAACCAGGAGCGGGCAGAGGAGGGGAGGCCGGCAGGGGGCTGCAGAGCAGAGGGGCAGGAGCCCCAGGGACACGGACCCCGTACGGATGAGCAGGCTGTCCGATCACAGCGCCTCCAGAAGGATGAGCTAGGGGTCAGCGCGACTTGTGGGAGCACTGCTGTCTGGGGCCGCTGGGGCAGAGACGGGCATGCCGCCGCAGGCCGGCATCCTCGCGCCCTCCGCCTAGCCCAGGGTGCTGTCCCGCTGATGCCCGGGGTCCTTGGACCACGTTCGGCTCCATCTGCATTCGCCAGGAGGGGAAACCGAGGCCCAGGGCAGGGTGCGATTGACCCCATCGCCCAGTGGGGCCCCTTACAGAGGTAGAGGGATCTGGAAGTGCGTGGGGTGGTCTATCGGGAGATGGATGGACATCAAGGGCAAGGCCTTGGTCCCTTAGACCCAGAGAGACCCTTCTCGGGACCGCGGACCCCTGCCCCCGTGACTGGACACACCGTCTTCCCAGGCAGCCCCTCCTTAGGACAGCTCTGACCGTGACCCACTTTCTCCCACAACAGGCTGGAATCTGCCTCTGGCTGTTTTCCGTCCCCTGGCCCAGGCCTCTTCCCAAGCCGGGTGATTTAGTTTGCGCCTCCTGCTGGGTCAGCAGATTTGCAAACCACAGGTTTCTTTAATTTCTTTGGGGGGAAAAAAAGAAAGAAAGAAAAGAAAAGAAAATCATTCTACAAAGTATTATCTTCTCTCCCAATCGATCACGGCGGGGGGCGGGGGGCTTTGACCCGGGCAGGGCTGGTCGGGCAGCAGAGCCCAGGGGCTCAGCACGTGGATGGGCAGGGCGGCTGGGGGCTCCGGTGTCCGGGGCGGGGAGCCCCATCTCCTGCAGGCCCTCCCTGCTAGCCTGGCGAGAGTGGGCGGGCTCCCACCCACCTCCACATGCACCCCGGCCAGCAAAGTCCGGGTGTCCAAGGCGAGACGCCGGGAGTCTGGGGCCCCCCCCCAACCAACGAGATTTCCACCATCAGAGTGGTCTCCTCCCCCTGCCACACCCCGGTGATGGGAGCCGGGCCGGTGCACCAGCGTTCTCCTGGCTGCCGTCGCCCCCAGCCCCGGGGCTCCTGGCCAGGATGGGAGGCTCTCCAGCCTCCACTCGAGGACGCGTGCTGGGCTGGGGGGTTGTGGCGCATCAAGGAAGCTGACAGCAGGCCCCTGGCCATCCTTCCCGAAGGCTGAATCCATGTGTAGCCATGTCCGCATCTCCATTCGTATGTGTGTCATCTATAACCGCTGTGAGAGGGGGAGACAGCGGGCACGGGGGGCAGAAGGCATGCGCTGGAGCGGGAGAGTGAATGGTGGCTCTCAGGCGACACGTCCCCATCCGGAGCCCTGGACCCGTGACAGTCACCTGTCATGGCTTCACGCTGGGCCGCCTGGGCCTGGTGCTGCTCTGGGAGCAGGGGCGCAGCCGCTGACAAATCGGTTGTGTTCTCCTGGGGAGGGGCACCGGCGGACCGAGGACCGGCCCCCGTCCTGTGGAGGACACTGGGTCAGCAAGGGCAGAGGTCAGGTGGAGACACCGTGGGGGGGGGCGCCATCCCGGGGATAGGGAGGGGGTGGTGTGGGTGCGGGAGGGGGACCCAGGAGCTCTGTTCCGGAGGCTGAGCCTCAGGGACCTGTTGCTAGTGCCATAGCTGCCAGGCCGGCAGACAAGTTCAGGCTCCTGGGGCTTGGGGGCGAGCTCTGGGCCAGAGCCCTAAGCTGGAGCAAAGATGGGGCAACCAGGGGAGGGGCCGAGACCGCCGGAGGTCTGGGAGAGGAGGAGGGATCTCCGAGGGGGCAGAGGACCGGCCGGGGTGGGGGTGGGGGCTAAGAGTGCACGGGGAAGCAAGTGGGGGTCGGTGGGGGAGTGAAGGGAGTCCCTGGGGACCAGGCGGACGTGGCCTTTTATGTCTGCCTTGTTCGCGCCACGGCGCCTGTCCGGTCGCATTCCTTCTTCGGGCTGCATAATGTTGCGTCGCATGGATGGACTGTGGTCGGTGCGCCTGTCGGCCGCTGAGGCACACGTGGGCTGTTTCCACTCTTAGGCCGTGGTGAATACGGTGAACGCGGGCGTGCAAACGCCTGTTTGGGCACCTGCCGTATGAGGCTGCCGGAACAAAACACCACACGCCAGGTGATTCGCACTGTGTCCTCTCGTTCTGGAGGCTGGGAGAGGCCTCAGCGCGTGGGCAAGGTTGGGTCTCCGGAGGCCTCTCTCCTGTCCTCTGTCAGCTCCCGGGATGGGATGAGGACCCAGGAAGGAGGAAAGACGTGACTGAGCAGGGGACGGCGAGCTGCCGGGGTGCATCCAGGGCAGCTGAGAGGGGCCGAGGCCCGGGGACCGCGGGGTGTGCAGGGCCCTCGGGCCAGCGTCCCACATTTTCTGTGAAAGGAGAGTCACCTGGGTTCTCATTACTGCCCGTGGTTTGTCCCGTGGTCTCTGCACACACTGAATTAGGACTGAAATACGGGGCGAGGTCCCCGCCGGCCTCCGGTCCCTGGGGAGTACGGGGCGAGGTCCCCGCCGGCCGCTGGCCACATTTTCATCAAGCGACCAGCACATGCCTTGTTTTATATGTAGCTTGTTTAACATACTGTGTTGATTCACGAACGTTGAACTCCCACCAGAAGGCCTGGAGCTTTGCGGGGGCAAAGCTCGCACGGCACCTGCTTCCCCTCGGCCACATCCCGGTCTCCCCGCGCTCGGGACACGGACAGCACTTCAGCAAGCGGGGCTTGGGGGACTATTCCGACTCGAAGCACAAAATTGGGAAAGATGGCACAGAGGAGACTGTGGAAAAGGTGCTCGGTTGCAGTGAGAGCTGGGACAGGAGCCGGGGCATCCTCGCCTGGTCCGCCGCGGCCGGGGACAGAGATCCGGAGGGGACTACCGGGGGCCTGGCGCCCCGTCACAGCCCCGTGCCAGCTCAGGCCGGATCCGTGGATGCTGGGCAATGCCCGTCCCGCCGACAGTGGAAGGAGCCGGCGTGGTCCCAGCACGCCCCCTGGGCCTGCTGGTGCTAGTGACACCGGGGTCGGTCATCTGGGGAGGGGGAGTTCTGCACGTGGTGGGGTGTCTGCAGCATCTCACCTGCTGGATTCCACCCGTGACCTTCCCCAGGCCCAAGTCGTGGCAGCCAAAACACAGATGCTATCAAATGCTCCTGGAGGGGAAACTGTCCCAGTTGAGAACACTGTTAACTGTACACCCATGACGACCCCCAGGGAGGAGCAGCCCCCGCCCAGAGCAGGCAAAGGGCTTAACTGTTCTGCTTGGGTGGGGGTCTTCACCTGTGAGCGGAGAGAGCAATCGAGTTAGGGTTCACCCCACCTCTACCCCCACCCCTGCTCAGGGAGGGAAATAATTAGCATTTTCCGCCCAGCGCCCTGTTTCAGGGTTCACACACAGCCCATAGGCCACTTAGCTGCCACTCGGAAACGTGAATTCTCTCGGGTTGTGATACACGCACACCTGCCTCTCTAATCAGCTCTATTAGGGGATGTTTCTGAGAGCGTAAATGTGGGGGCTCCTCTCCTTGCTCAGGCCCTGCCCTTGGGAGGCCCCGCCCACCTGTCCCCTCCTGTCCTATGCACCCTACTAATGCTGACACTTGGCTTAGAGACTTCATTCCTGCTCCCAGGCCCTCCTCCCACAGCGCTGGGACGGCTGGGGGCGTGGCCTCTGCGGCACCTGCCTCTCTCCTTAGGCAAGGCCAGCCGACCTTAGGGGGCAGCCGGGCTCCCTGGCCACAGCCAGAGCTGTGACAGGGACAGGGCCCGAGCTGGCCACAGCCCCTCCTGGGGACAGAGCTGAGCCTCCTCCAGGAGGCTGGGTCAAGGATGCTGTCGGCCCTGGAATGGGGGGCCCGGACAGGGTAGACTGGGGGCAGACCCTCCCCTGAGAGCACTCTGGATACTGGAGGAGGGGTGCAGGGGGAGAGCACAGCATCCAGGGAGTCGAGCAGGAGCCCGGCGCTGTGCCCAGTTAGGGACCCGGCGATCCAACAGAGCCCCCCCCCCCTTCCCATCACACAGCCTTTCTTTCATTTTGTGAGCGGGGTGACTGAGGCCCGGGTTGGAGGGGGCTCACCCAGAGTCATCCAGCCAGGCCAGTGGGGTCCCTGCTGGCAGAGATGTCCCCCTCTAGGTGTGGGAGGGAGCCCTCATCCCCTGGGCGGCCCCTGGGTCTTGACCTCGGGGGACCCAAGCCTGCCTATAGGGTGAGCTCTAGAGCAGGACACCACCCCCGCCCCTCGGGAGCTGTGCGGCCTTGGCCTTGAGCCAGTTGCTCTCCCTCTCTGGAGCTGCGGCTCGGTCGGCACGTGGGCTCCCTGGCGGTGCTGGGTGCCCATCAGGTGGTGTTTGTTGAGAGGAGGTGGGAGAGCTGGTGCGGCCCGTGCCCATGCTGCCCCCCCCACCAGAGGGCCCACTAGGAACTCCTCAAGGGGGGAGGGGCCTGGATCGCCAAGGATGCAAGCCGCAGAGGCTGTTTCTATGGCAACCTGGAGGCCTCCGGGCCCCAGCAGACGCAGTGGTGGGCTGAGGGAGGGAAGGGGGCTGGGACCTGGGGTGCCGCCAAGCCCTGATCCACCTGGGCCCTGGGACCACAGCCTCCGGCTCTGTGCGGAGGCCACACCAGGCCTGCGCTGGCCTCTGAGGGAGAGGCCGGGCCGGAGCCTCAGGAGGCGGGAAGGGGCGACCCCCACAGCAGGGAGCCTCTAAGTCACCTTGGGGCTTCGGGGGGGCTGCCAGGCACGAAGCGGTCAGCCTCCTGGTCCGCTTCCTCCTCCCCAGCCTCCCCGGAGGGGAGCACCACTTTCTCCCACCCCTGTTTTCCGAGGAGGAAATGGGCGGGAGAAGCCGGGTGAGGGGGTGCAGCCTCCCAGACCCGGATGGGGGCGGCCAGCCACACCACTGCCTTCCGGGGCGGGAGGGAAGCGGCAGAGCTGGGGCCCCCGAGCCCCCCACTGCACGCCCGGGGCAGAGCCCCATCGCCCGCCATCGCCCGCGGGGTCCAGCAGATTAGTGCGGGGAGCTCACAGAAGCCCAGGGACTGAGCTGCCAGCAGTGCGGGAAAGGGGCAGGAAGACAGATTTTGCTCTGAGACGCAGTGAGCTCCCCGTCCACGGGGGGATCCAAGCAGGGGCTGACCGTGGGGATGTTCTCACAGCACACAGGGGTGGGGCTCAGGGGGACCCCTCCAAGCGCCCTTGTAGGGAGGATCGGGAGCCCCGATGACACTTTCAGGGATCAGCCCTTTGGAAGGGTTTGCCAAGGGAGCCCAGGCCCCTGGGAAACGGGAGATTGAAGCCAGGCGGTGGGGAGAGAAACCGGCTTTGTCGCCTACACGCAGAGCTGCGCGCACCCCTGCCCCCACAGACACACGCACAGCACGTACATACCCCGCGCGCTCACGTTCGCTTCTAGGCCGTCACCCCCGGGCACCTGCGATCAGCGGGCAGAGGGCGTGGGGTGCGGGGGGCAGGGGAGAGGCAGCGAGCACGCCGTCGGGACTGGGGGACACGAAGACGAAGGTGCTTAGATCCCAAACTCACATCCCAGCGAACCCGCGGCCCCGCTCAGCCAAGCGCCCCCAGCCCGGCCTGGGCGGCCTCCCCCCAAACGGAATTCAGTGCAGGTCATTTCATCTCCGTTCAGTCCAAACTCACCTCAACAGAAATCCGAACTTATTTCCATTCATTTTAACTCAACCCCGTCAAAATTCAGCTCGCCCTCACCAATCTGCCCCGTCTTCAAGGAGCAGCCCCTGCCCCGGGAGGGGGGGGCCAGGAACCCACCCCCACCACCCCCAAACCCAGTGTGGGCCAACCGCCCGTCCGCCTGCCCACGCTGGGTGCACACGCTGCCTCACCAGCCCTCTCCCCGGACTGCAGACCTGACGGCGGGGGGGCTGCTCATCGCTTCCCCGTAGCCATATCCCCCTCCCCCTCCTCCCCCTCCCCTACCCCACTCTTCTCCCCTCTCCCTTCCTCCCCCCTTCTCCCCCTCCCTCTTGGTTTTCTCGGTCATCCTCACCTCCAGCATGAGTGCTGGATTCCCGGTGGCCTCACCATCCACCGTCGGCTCTCTCTTCCCCAAGCCCTCTGCCCTGCCGCAGGGTTGAAGGGAACTTTCCAAACATGGTCGTCTCAGCCTCACACCAGCGGGGCCGGGCGCTGTCACCCCATCTCACAGAAGGGAAAAGGGGAGCCAGGAGACGACACGGGCCACCCCAAGACACGTGCTAGCTAGGGCTGTCCCATGCGGCTGGCGGAGGCCAGGGCCCAGCCCTCACCCCGGGGCACCCGCCTGGCTGTGTGAGGTGGGGGGGGGGGCGGCTGTCCAAGGCCTCCCCTTGGGTCGGAGCACCCCAGACTCAAGCCCAGGGCCGGCTCAGCCCCCCCTCTGTCTCCCCCCTCCCCCCCACTACATGTCCCTGCAGGGCCGACAGCCCCCTCCAGCCTCCCAGCAGGGAGAAGGGTTGCAGACTGTGTTTGCGGCACTGCCCACCCCCCATTTGGCTTCACTCCCCGCCCCCCCCCCGTAACAAACCCCAGTCTCCAGCCCACTCATCGCACTCCCAGCGTGCAGACAGCCCTCGCACTGGTTTTTATCAAAATCATTAATAATTTCAAAGAGCCCTGAAGAGGGCTCCATTGTGCGCAGCCTCCCACGGCAACCACTTTCGCCCTCTGTGAGTCACTGAGATGTGGCAGCCCCGGCTGTCCCTGCCCAGGTGCGGCTTGGTCCCCCCTCGGCCCAGGGGCAGGGGCTCCTGATGGACAAGGGCCCGCCCAGGCAGGCGACTGGCAGGGCTCGGGGAGGCCTGTTTGTCGGGTGAGCTTACAAACAGATGGGTGGGAGGGCAGCTTGATTATTTTTCTAGATAAAATTATTTCGTGATTATACAAATAATCTCTTCCCAGTGTGGGAATTTTGGAAAACTACAAAAAAGTTCAAAGGAAAAGAAAGAAAACAAGTCTCCCTCATGTTCCCCAGAGAAACTACTGTGAACATTTTTGGGCCACGTCTTTGCTATAGGCTTTTCTGGTAGATACAGTTTTGTATATTATGCTTTGCACTCAACATTTTCCAGTTTATTAAATATTCATCAAAAGCATAATTTTTTAAAGCCTTCTTATTATGGAATTTTTCAAACATACACGAAAAGAAAGCGGATTGTGTAACGAACCCCCAGGTAGCCACCCCCAGCTTCGATAATTATCAACATTTTGCGTATCTTATTTTCATCTATTTCTACCGCCCCTCCTATTTTATTCTTATTTCTAGTGGAATACTGTTCCAGGTTGAATTGTGCCCCCCCTCCCCAAAGATACAGCCACATTCTAACCTCTGGCACCTGTGAAGGAGATCTTATGTGGGAACAGGGTCACTGCAGAGACCAGACCAGGGTGGGGTGGGCCCTAAGAGCTCAGGGCACAAAGACCGAGACAGGACAGGAGGAGGCCGTGTGAAGATGGGCTCAGGTGCAGGCCCAGGAGTGCCGAGCATCGCCGGCAGCCGCCAGACGTCAGAGAGAAGCAAGGAAGGACCCTCCCCAGAGCCTCAGATACCCGAGATCAGGCTTCTGTGTTCCAGGACTGAGAGAGAATACATTTCTTTCGTTTTTGCTGCCCAATTTGCGGTGCTTTGTTCTGTGACCGCAGGAAACTGACTCAAATACTTCAAAGCAAATCTCAAGATTCAGAAAACATTTTTAAATGTTTTCTTACTTACTTTGAGAGAGAGAGAGAGAGAGCATGCATGCAGGGGAGGGGCGGGGAGGGGAGAGAGAGAATCCCAAGCGGGTTCCGTGCTGTCAGCGAAGAGCCCGACGGGCTCAAACTCAGGAACCGTGAGATCACGACCTGAGCCGAAGTCAAGAGTTGGATGCTCAACCGACTGAGCCAAGTTTGAGCCCTGAGTCGGGCTCTGAGCTGACAGTGCAGAGCATGCTCCGAATTCTCTCTCTCTCTCCCTCCCTTTCTCTCTCTGCCTGTCCCCTGCTCACACTCTCTCTTCCCGAAATAAACTTTAAAAAAAAAGCATGAGTTTTAATGGCTACATAATACCTCGCCGGGCCCGTGCCACGCTAAGAACATAGTAAGTGGGGGACACGCTGTGAAAGGAAGGGCAGGGCACCAGCCGCGTGTCTTTATGAAAATTTTCATAATGGATTTAAGAAGGAGCGAGAAAGGAAATACGTCAGGCAATTTTAATTATTGTGAATGGGAGATTCAAATCTCTTGAGTCCATACTCTGTGCCTCACAAGAGGCACCACAAAAGGTATTTTACTTCATTTAGTGTGACCAACACGAGGTGGGGCATTATTACTCCAACTTATGGAGAAAGAAGCCGAAGCTCAGATCATTAAGTAAATCAAGGAGCCCAAGGTCGCCCTGCCAGGAAGTGGCCAAGATCCAAACCACACCAGACCCCACACTTTTTACCCCCGACAAGGGTCTGTCTTGTGCATCTCTGGGGACAGTGCCCAGAGCTGAGATGCCAGGTCGGGTCCTCCTCCTCTGCCCACATGGCCATGCGCCCCTCCAACATCTCCCCCACAGACATACCCTAGGCTTTGCATCATCATTAAATACGAACCCTCCAGTGTCTCACATTCAGGCCACCCCCTGTACCGACAGCCCCACATCTTTCCATCTCACACAGGCTAGTGGCCCCACCCTAAGAACATGACCACCCTGGGATTCACAATCCATTGCCCATTATCCTCACTGTCCTCGCCCCGTCATGCCCTCACTCCCCTCATCACTCAGCTGAATTTCCATGTGTATCACTGTAATCTCCTCTGTGCACATGTGCGCGCACACACACACACACACACAGACACAGACACACTCAACTCTCTTATCCTCTCATTTTATTGTATTCTGCTACCAAAGCCCCAACTCTGGGCATATCCAGCTCTCCATCTAATCTGTACTTGCACTTGGTCAAGAAAAAAAAGGGAAGATGTAAATTACCAATCACCTAAATGAAAGAGGAGACATTACCACAGACCCTACAGACATCATGCGTATGATAAGGGAGCATATCAACAACTTTATGTCAATGAATGCAACAGCTTTGATGGAATGAACAAAACCTTAAAGATAAAAATTATCAAAACTAATGGAAGCATGTTTACTGGAATTGAACAATTAAGTGATGGGTGGCAGATGGTGGGAGCCACGTTTGTCTCTGCTGGCATGGGAAGTTACAGATAAGCAAGGAGAGGAGGCTAGCGTGATCCCTATGATGACAGATTAGAGTTATGGGCATCAGTATTTCAGCTTAATATAGATACAAATGGCTACATATAGAAATATTTATACATATGTGTATGTATATGGGTTATTATAAACACAACTATCTCTTTGCTGCCCCATTCTTGATTTCTAATGCTGGTCTTCAATGAAAGGAACAGGGGCATCTAAGAAAAATGGCTGATTCTAGGACTGGGGCAGGAAATATACAAGATGATTCTGGAGCTCCTATAGAGCCAGAAAGTACTCAGTACTAAAACACACACACGTACACACATAACACAATGAAGGGATTGATTTAAATCATTGGAAATTGGAAATTGAATTTTTAAAATACTTTTAACAATAGTATTAAAACAATGACATACTCAAGGATTAATCTAACAAATATGTGTAGGATTCATATGTTGAAAACTACAAAACATTACTGAGAGAAACCAAAGACCTACGTTAATGGAGACTACACCATGTTCATGGATCAGAAGGCAAGAGCTATTAAAATGACAATTATTGGGGTGCCCGGGTGGCACGTTGGTTAGGCGTCTGACTTCAGCTCAGGTCGTGATCTCACTCACGGTTCGTGGGTTCAAGCCCCACGTTCGGCTCTGGGCTGACAGCTTGGAGCCTGGAGCATGTCTTCGGATTCTGTGTCTCCCTCTCTCTCTGATCCTCCCCTACTCACACTGTCCCTCTCTCTCTCAAAAACAAATAAAACATTAAAAAATTAAAAAAATTAACATGAAATGGATCATAAACCTAGCTGTAAGAGCTAAGCCTGTAAAACTTTCAGAATAATACAAAGGAGAAAATCTTTGTAACATTTTGGCTAAGCAAAGATTTATTAGCTAGAACGTATAAACACAAACCATGCAAAACAAAACCAAATGGGCTTCATCAAAATAATAAAACTTCTGATCTTTGAAAAATATCATTAAGTAAACAGACAAGCTAAAGACCACAAAAAAATATTCGCAATACATACATCTGACAAAGGACTTGCATTCAGGATATACAAAGAAATTCAACTCAATAATAAATATGACTCAGTAATAAGAAAACAAACAAAGGGCTCCTGAGTGGCTCAGTCAGTTCACCATTTGAGTCTTGAGACCAGCTCAGGTCATGATCTCATGGTGATGAGATCAAGCCCCAAGTTGGGCTCTGTGCTGTTAGCCTGCTAAGTCTTCTCTCTCTCCCTCTCCCTCTGCCCCTCCCCCACTCACACATGTGCACAAGCGTGCTCTCTCTCTCTCTCTCAAAATAAATAAATAAACATTTAAAACAAAAAAAATGAAAAGTTGGTGAGATTTTTTAAAATAAATTTTTAACGTTTTTTATTTATTTTTGAGAGAGAGAGACAGGCACAAGCAGGGGAGGGGCAGAGAGAGAGAGGGAGACACAGAATCCGAAGCAGCTCCAGGCTCTGAGTTGTCAGCACACAGCCCGATGCGGGGCTCGAACCCACGAACCGTGAGATTGTGACCTGAGCTGAAGTCGGACGCTTAACCGACTATTTGGCAGTGAAACCAGCTACCCCTGCACACCTTGTAGGAGCCCCGAAAGCACTCGCAGCAGAAGAAGTTCTACCAAAGAGCACCCATTGCGCACTCCATGTAGATAAACTCGGGGAAGACGAACTATGGTGACACGGAGCCTGTGGTTGAGGTGGAGACTCACGGGGGGGAGCAGAGAAGGTTTGCTCGTGCTGCTGGTTACCCAGGCCCGTCCACGTAGCCAAGCTCACCAAACTCTAGACTTGAAGGGTGCATCTGAGCGTCTGTGAACTACACCTCAACTAAGCTGATTGAATGGAGACCAAGGATTACAACCTTCCCCACCCGACTCCCCATCACACCCATCACTGCTTTTCTCCGGAGGACGGAATGCTCCCTACATCCTACGTCATTTACTTGTTGGTTATGATTTTTTGGGTCTGTCTTCCTCAGCAAGAGCAGGGGTTTTGTTTGTTTTACTCACGGCTACAGGTCCAGAAGTCTAGGGCCAGGACCGGAGCCTAGGAGGATCCAAGTCGCTATTTCCTGACTGTATCAATTAATGAATGAAGAACAAATCGGAAGGACTTGCCTCGCCAGGTCACAAGCCTTTGGATAATGTTATAGTATTTTAAAGGGAGGTGGTTTTGATGGAGGAAGCCAGAGCACCCAGAAGGGATCCAGCCACGTGCAGAAGTGTCCGTGGCAGTGGCCGGTTGCCAATCAATGCAGGGAGCGTGGACTCCCTTGGCCGTCTGTGTGGAAAAGAAGGATTTGGTTCCCTTGTGCACAACACACACACACACACACACACACACACACACAAATCTAGGCAGCTTCAAGACTTGTATGTGAAAGGCAAAACTTGAAAACCTAAACAGAAGAAAGGAGACCCATTTTTATCACCCCAGAGTGAGTAAGGGTCTAATAATAAGCCACAGTGACCACTAACCACAGCAAAATGGTTCATCAATTTAGCCCCATTAGGGTAATAAGTTCTGTTTATTAAATTCAGCATGTATTTTCCTTGTTTAAAAAAAATCTCATGCTGAAATACTTACAAGTAAATAAAGGGGAAGTAACATGTTGATGCAAAGGGGACTGTGGTGAAATCAAAACAAGACACCAAAAAGAAAGTGAAAAGGCAAAGCTACTCACTGACTGCTGCACACAGAACTCAGCAAAGGAATAATATCCACAATATGTAAAGAGCTCTCACAAATCAACAAGAAAATAAGGCAACATAAAAGAAAAGTGGATAGAGATCAAAACAGGGATCACACAGGAGCGGAACTACAAATGGCAAGTAAACTCTTACTCATTCTGAGTTCGCTTCCCGTGCAAACTAGGACAGTGAGGTACCGCCCCCATCTGAGACCAGCCAGGTAACAAAAGGCACGACTTCCAACGATGGGGTGGGCTGCACCGGTGGGCCGCGCGGCTCAGACTCTGCTGGAGGGAATGTAAATGACACATCACTGGCTGCAGTGGAAAAGCGTTTCCACCCTGTGACCCCGAAATCCCACACCTTTGAGCGGGTGTGTCTCATCTTCCCAACAGCTTTTGCCGAGCCACTACTATATGCCAGGCCCTTGGAAGGCAGCTGGCTACTTACCATCCCGGGGTTTATAAGGCAGGATCCCCATTTCGGAGGTGAGGCCGTGCAGAAGCAAAATGCTCGGCCCCAGCTCGCCCCGCTGGAAAGGGAGCTTGCGCCAGGCACCCTGGCCGGGGGTGCTGAGGCACTGCCTTGCTCGCGAGCGCGTGGGGCCCGTGCTGACAGGGGCCGGGCTCGCAGCCCTGGAGACAAAAGACGGCAGGTTACTCATCCCGGAGGCAGCGTGCAAATCACTCGCATCGCTCAAATATTCACATTATTTTTCAAGGGGCTTGGAAACACCTGCTCCTTTATTATCCCGCGGAGCAATCAGCTGAAGTGGGAGCCGTTGTGCCGCCTCGCGAAAGGGGCGTGGGGCCTCCATCTGGCGACACCCGGGCGCTCGCCTCGCCGATGGGAGCTCTACCCCCGCGATGAAGTCGGAAAAGCCCCTTGTGCTTATTGAGCAGCCGATGCAGGAGCAGGCGGTCGCGCCGTGCTCGGAGGCTGTGGACAGACGCAGCCACGGCCCGGTGGGGTGACGGGTGGGCCCGGGCCTGAGGCAGTGCCGGTCCGCTCACGGCTCAGCTGGCCGCCTGGAGGACACGGGAGGGCCCAGCTCTCTGCGCCGGCCTGGCGGCCCGTGTGGACTGGTTACGCGCAAGGGCTCTGGCGGGCAGACCCGCTGAAAGGGGGCCTTGGCCACCTCACGTTCACGCTGCCTCAGCTTCCTGGTCTGTAAAATGGGAATGATGATAGTAGCTCCTCTGTGGGGCTGTTCTGAGGACCCAAAGGCAATATACACAACACCCTTAGAACGCGCCAGGCACCCAGTGGGTCCTGGGCTGGCGTCAGCCACCTGGACCGCTATGGCTTTAAAGGGCACCTGCGTGCAGATAACCCTTAGCCCGGACCCTCCCCAAACCCCAACGCCACCGACATCAACAGGGCTCCAGGCCTTGCCCCAGCTCCACCCGCGCCAGACTTTTCTGTTCCAGCTGCTAGTGACCTCATCCTGCCATTGCTCGGGCCAGAGCTCTCGGTCCGAGTGCCTCAGGCTGAGTGGGACGTTGCTAACAGACAACCCACATCCCTTAAAACGGGAGAGCGTGGTGGGTGCTCCCGTCTGCTCTTTGCTTTGATTAAGGACCCGGGCAGACAGCTTCAGCCCGCGCTGGCCTTCACCGTGCCGCCCCCGGGGAGCCTTCCGCAGGGGCGTGAGGCCCGAAAGATGCGCCCCCAGCTCCGCTTCCGGACCGGAGCCTGCGGAAATCATTACGGATGCAGGACAAGACAGAGCCACATACAGGAAGAGGCATCGCGACTTTGAGAGATGAGCGGCCGTGGGGCGGGTGACAACGGGACCCTCTACAGAGACCAGGGCCTGAAGCCACGCTGCGCAGTTCCGCCATGCGGCCGGGAGGGCAGGCAGAGGGCAGGCTGGGCCCCAGAACCCACACGCGCGCGTATCTTTACTAGGATGTGTGTGAGCCCTAGCGAGCGCCCCGCGGACCCGGGGATGCCGGCGCGGAGCTCTGCAGGCCGCGCGCGTGTGCTGTGGCGCCCCACATCCGTCCCGCCGCTTCCCGCCCCTCCCTGCCCCATCGCCTGTCCTGTGCCCCCTCCTCCAGGGCAGGGCCCCCGGTCTCGCCCGGAGCTTTGTCAGGCTTGGGGGTTTATGTTCCTTTCCTCAAATCAACCCTTCCAGAGATTCGATAAACACGTAAAATAAACCAGAGCTGAGAGCATCTTCCCCGCGGGGTGAACGTCCTCTGGCAGCGCGACTTTTCCCAGCTCCTGCGCACGAAGGCCCTGAACGACCGTCCAGGGCCACGTGCCGGCTGGCTCTTCGTCTCCTCCCCACAGGGATGAAGTCCGCGGGTCACATCGGCTGCGCGATCCCCCAGTAACCCCGACCCCAAAATACGGGGATTCTTTCTTCAGCATATTAAATATTCCTTAAAATGATGCATGTCCTCTACGGAGACACGGAGTCCTGCTCCGTGGGTGCAGACTGACGCGGGGTGAGTCCGACTCGGGCAGGGGGCAGGAGCCCGCATCCGCACCCACCGCCCCTCACCCCCAGCCCCTTCCGCCCACCCCCACTACCCCCTGCCTGACCCCCGCTCACACCGCAGGACTGAACTTGGCCCTGCCACGTCTGGGTCTCCCCCAGGCACAGGCGATGAGTCACATGCATCCCCATGAGCGCCCCCCATCACCTGTGCTTCCCCCACCAGAGCATTGGGACCGCGAGGAGGGTCACACCTGCTTCTCCTCCTCCATCCCCACTGTGGCCACCGACCCCGAGACCCAGACCCACGGCTTCTGCAACCCCGGGTGCTCAGGGCCCATCTCAGGGCTTCCCCGGCCGCTGGGGAGTTTGGGGGATGTGCCCTCGGGCTTCCCGGGGTGCGTGGGGGCCACAGCGCACATGACAGAGCCGTGAGTAACGCGGGAAGCCAGCCATGACGATATAAATCACCGGGTCTCTGCTGTTCCCCGAAGCACAGACATCAGGACACTCATCATCCCACAAACAGAAAAGAAAAATTGGTGACCAAGCAGAGGGGTGAAGTCGCTTACCAGGCAGGGCGGTGAGACCCCACCCACCCCAACACCGGGGCTGCCACGGCTCCTTTTACACCAACATGGGGTATTTCTGTGTTTGTTCGTTTGAATTTGACTTAGTAATCAATATTTAGAAACCAGGACGATTTTATCAGCCATCCAAACTTCTGGCTTCTTTCTTTTTTTTTTTTAAGTTTATTTCTTTATTTTGAGGGGATTGGGTCAGAGGGCAAGGGAGAGAGAGAGAGAGAGAGAGAGAATCCCAAGCAGTCCTGATTTGGGGCTCGAACTCAGGAACCATGAGACCCTGACCTGAGCTGAAATCAAGAGGCGGACGCTTGAAGGGCGTCTGGGGGGCTCAGTCGGTTGAGCGTCTGATGGCAGCCCAGGTCATGATCGGTCACACAGCCTCTTCCCCCTCTGTGTGCCTCAACTTTCCCCCAGGCTTTCTCCTATCTGAGAATTTCCCCAGACTTAACATTGGATTTGGGGCCACTCAGATCATCCAGGGTCACTTCCTCATCTAAAGACCCTCAATTACATCTGCAAAGACCCCTTTACCAAATAAAGCCACATTCACAAATCCCAGGGACCAGGACGTGGACATCTCTGGGTGGCCACCATTCAACCCAAGTGACCAACACTGGCCAGGCACAGCGTGAGCCTGAATGGGGCTCCCACCGCGGTGCGAGCCCAAGCCAGCCATGTGCAAACAGCAGGGAGGAGGTTGAACCCATGGCGGAGAGGGCGGTGTGGACGGGGGGAGAGCAAACAAAGAAGGAATGAGCACCCGCAAAACTATGACAGGAGTTCACTGACAATGTCTGGGATGTAAATAATAGTAACTTCTACAATCAAAATTAGCTTTTCAACGTGACAACACACAGGCACGTCATGGCGGGCAGGCAGAGCTGGGGCTTTCAGAGCAAACGGGAGGTGCACAGGGAGGAAGGTCAGGGCGGGAATGAAAGGTGTGAGGCCTTGGGGCAGCCAGTTGTGCACCGAGCTCGGGTACAGAGCCAGAAGCAGGCAGGTGCAGACCGAGAACAAACCGGGCCCGGCCTGGGAGTACGATGGCAGAGTTTTCTGGAAGGCTGGGAAGACAAGAGTCCCCAGGTTTTGTTTTTAAATGAGGCTGTGTGG
>CM053567.1:189270497-189294795 GCA_028646485.1 Cryptoprocta ferox
GTGCTCCCCTGTGGGGCTGGCCTATGCTCCCCAGGGAGGCTGGCTGGTGCTCCCCCGTGGGACTGGCCTGTGCTCCCCCGTGGGGCTGGCCAGTGTTCCCCTGTGGGGCTGGTCGGTGCTCCCCTGTGGGGCTGGCCGGTGCTCCCCTGTGGGGCTGGTCCGTGCTCCCCTGTGGGGCTGGTCTGTGCTCCCCTGTGGGACTGGTCTGTGCTCCCCTGTGGGGCTGGTTGGTGCTCCCCTGTGGGGCTGGCCGGTGCTCCCCTGTGGGGCTGGTCCGTGCTCCCCTGTGGGACTGGCCGGTGCTCCCCTGTGGGGCTGGTTGGTGTTCCCCTGTGGGGCTGCTCCGTGCTCCCCTGTGGGGCTGGTCCGTGCTCCCCTGTGGGGCTGGTCCGTGCTCCCCTGTGGGACTGGCCGGTGCTCCCCTGTGGGGCTGGTCCGTGCTCCCCTGTGGGGCTGGTCCGTGCTCCCCTGTGGGGCTGCTCCGTGCTCCCCTGTGGGGCTGGTCTGTGCTCCCCTGTGGGGCTGGCCGGTGCTCCCCTGTGGGGCTGCTCCGTGCTCCCCTGTGGGGCTGGCCGGTGCTCCCCTGTGGCTGGGGGCTCCCGTCTGTGCGCCCGCTGCCCCACCCGCTGCCTGGCCAGGTTCCCATCAGGTGACACGGGCTCCCAGGTGACACGGGCTCCCATCAGGTGACACCGGCGCCGGTTTCTGAATTATACGTCTCTTCGAACAGCTACATTGTCATTTGCTTTCTCCTCTCTGCTTCGCCACCGATCACTGAATCCTGCTTTAGTGTAACCGTTTCTGGTGCTTTCTCCCGCCGAGTTCTTTCACGCGACCAGGTTTGCATCGCCACTCAGGAGACGTTCTCGGGTGGGCCTTCCGAGCTCCCTCACACCCGGCGACAGTGTCCCTGTGGCCTTTGCAGCCACGCGGGAAAGCAGCTGGAGGGACGAGAGGGGACAGCCGTCTCCTCGGAGCAGGAGGACTCTGTGTGTCCCTGTCGCCTGCGTGTGTGTGTGTGAGAGCAGCCTGTGCCCTGCCCGGGGCCTGGACGCGACTCCGGCCAGCACGTCAGGTGTCCTGTGGCCCCGGCCCCCCGGAGCCCTTCAGCGGTGCCCCGGGTCCTGCTAGGGCCCCCAAGCTGCTCCAGTAACTGCTGGGGCTGCGTGTGTTCGGGCCCCTCCCTCGGAGACACCCCACGTCTGGGCCGGGAGCACACGTGTGTGCATGAGCATGTGCACATGGGCATGCACATGCACATGGGTACACGCACACTCAACGCACAAGCACATACACATGTGTACGCACGTGGACACACATGTGTGCACAAGCACTTACATGTATGTGCATACACATCCACACATGGGCATGTGCACCCAGGCATGTGTGCACCTGTGTGCACAAGCACATACACGTGTGCACGCACACACAACACACAAGCACATACACATGTGTACACATGCGGGCACACACGCATGCACAAGCACATACCATATGTGCACACACGCACACACATGGGCACGTGTGTGTGCAGTGCACAAAACGCACAAGCACATACACATGTGTACACGTGTGGGCACACATACAAGCACATGCACGTATGTGCACACGCACGAGCACATGGGCACGTGCACCCAGGCATGCGTGCACACGTATGCATGAACACACGTGTGTGCGCACGCCCATGCACAAGCATGTGCACGTGTGCGCACACATGTGGGCACGTGCACACAGGCGCGCACACACACACAGGCCCACACACAAGCTCCATCTCTCCTGCTGTGAGAGCCGTCAGCACAGCAAGACCAGAAACGAGGTGATCGTTTTCCAGAGTTGAGCTCCGATGGGCCAAGGTCAGGCACCGTCCAGGTGACTCACAGGACACTCAAGGGTAGTTTCATGTCAAGGTGACTTTTACCTGCAGTCACCAACTCCAGAGCCTAATGCGTCCCCTGGGGAGCCCCCAAGATATCTGAAAGGGGAGGTGCAGCGACGGAGATCGAAGCAGAGAGCACCAGCCTGGGCCATCGTTGCTGGGACCAAAACTGGGACAGCTGGGCTGCCCCCGAAGCCTGAGCCTCCCGACGGCCCCTCGCCTCCTCAGGCCAGGACGACCGTCCGTGAGATGCCCCGTCTCCAGAGAGGGCGCCGGAACGCCGGGACCCCATCTTCCGGGTGACACGGGACACGTGTCTGGTTGAGGCCCTGTCGTCCCAGGGACACTCCTGAAACACCGCACTTGCTCCGTTACCGAATGAGCTCCAGTCACACCGGCAGGGAAGTGCCGCTTCTTGAAACGGACAGAAAGGGGCTCGAGCGCGGGTGTCGGGCGCGTCATGTTTAGGGCTGAGCCGTGGGGCAGGAGGTGGGAGGATTTCCCTGCTGTTCCGGGACCCGACCTTCCAGGCACGACCTGGAGCGTGGCCTCTGCAGGTGCGGGTTTGACTGCCGCCCCACGGGCCACCCTCCCCCCCCAACGCTCCCACCGGCCTCTGCCCGAGAGCATTCCGGCTGCTGATGTCCCCCGGCCTGTGAGCGGGCTGCGGCCAGCTGTCCCTCTCCGAGCCGGCCCTTTGCCCCCTGGACGTGGGGACCCACCTGCTTGGGTCAACATCGGGTGACGGCGGATGTGGCGCAGTGGGGGCTCCCCCTCGGGTCCCCTGCGCTCGCCGTGAGCAGGATGTGCCTGGGGGTGCTGAGCACAGGGCGCACCTGCCTGAGCCCCCACAGCCCGGAGCACGGTGCTCCCGCCAGTGCTGGGAGCTTGCGTGATGTCCGTCCCGCGGCAGCTGACTGACCACTGACCCGTCCTCCGTGTGTGCTTTGGGACGTTCTCCAACATCACTCTCGTTAACTTCCAGAAATGCTGACATTTCCCCCCAGGTCTGCAAATCTTTGCAGTCTCAGTTTGCACAGAATCTCCCCCTAGAGCGGGACGTTCAAAGACACACAGGTCTGGGTGCTGTGAGCACAGGGTCTGCGCGCCGGCCGGGAGGGGCCCTTGGAAGCGGCCGCGTCCTGGCGGGTATTTTGTTGAAACCGCCCAGCACCGATGGGCTCTCAGGGGGGCGCCCCTGGGTTTCCCGCCCTCCTCCAGTTCCGGGTCGGGGTAAATTCTTAAAAGCTGATCATCAGGGCACCTGGTTTGCCCGCGCTGGGGCAGCCCCTGCCCTGGGTCTCATGTTCCTGTCTATCCAAGGGAGCAGCTGGATGGATTCTGGGTCCTTCTGGGGCCGGCTCTGGTCTTTGACACCGGCCCTAGGCTTCACCCACCCCCACATCAGGGGCGGGGCTCCCGCCAGCCTCCAGGCCCGCTGACCTCCCCCTCCCCACCCCCCACATCAGGGGCGGGGCTCCCCGGCCTTCTGACCTCTCCCTCCCCACCCCCACATCAGGGGCGGGGCTCCCGCCTGCCTCCTGCCCGCTGACCTCCCCCTGCGGCCCAGGCCAAAGGAGCAGCCACCAGCGACCTCACTAGGAGGGTTGTTACTCAGGTGCTCCTCCTACACGCCCAGGACAGCTCTTCTCCTCCCGCATTGGCCCCCAGGAAGTGTCCCCAATGTCCCCAATCCCACGAGCACTTTCTCCGGCCCCGAGGGCCCCTGCCTCCCTGCTGCCCCCGTGGGAAGTGGCTGGGGCACAGGTTCCCGGCACAGGAGCCGTCCGGAGGTCATCCCGGCTGGCCTCCTCTCTGGGGGGAGGTCCGCTGGGGACCCCAGGCCTTGCTGTGGAACGAGCGGGTCCTCAGTTCCCACTAGACCAGAGAAACGATGGCCCCCCCTCCCTGGGCCCATGATGACCACCACCACGGGGAAGCAAGACGTAAGGGTGACGTGAGCAGAGCCAGCCCCTCTCTCTACCACCGAATGGGGGCACCGTGTCAGCGGGGGCAGATGGCCTTGCCCCCACCATCGTGCGTGTGCACGCGTGTGTGCAATGTATATGTGCACATGCATGTGCAATGTGTTTACCTGTGTGCGTGCATGCATGTACCTGTGTGTGCGTGCATGTGTGTGCACGTGTGTGTGCGTGTGCAATGTGTGTGTGTGCACGCGTGTGTGCAGAAGGGCCTCCTGCACCACCGGCTCCCCCGACCCAGGACGCCCGTGGCCGCAGGTTGCTGACGGTGTCCCCCCAGGGCAGCAGGGCAGCCCCTCCTCAGTCCTTCCCCCCCTTCCTCCTCTGCATCCTGGGCCCTGCCCTCTCCTCTGCCAGACCACCGGACGCAGAGCCAGGCCCCACACACCCGCAGCCTGCAGGAGCCCCTGGACCAACGGACAAGGCCACCCAGAGACAGACGATGTCCCCCAGTGATGCTGGGCCCGGAGAATGAGCAGTGCCCCACCCAGCCAGGGAGACCAGGGCAGACTTCCTGGAGGAGGTGACACCTTAATATGGCCCCAGAAGGTAACCTGGCCTGTGGGAAGCCTGGCTTCCCAGTGATGTCCCAGCAGAGTCCCACCCTTGGCTCCTCCACCCCCCACGCTCTGTCTCAGGGACATCCGAGCACATCAAGTAGACCACACCACACACCTGACAGCCTGGCATCTGTCCCCCACCTCTGAGCCGCCCTCACCCCTGCTCCGCCACACAGCCCCTCCCTCACTCCGCACCTCAGCACCCGGGGGCGCAGTCTGGCTGCCTCGCCCACCGGCCAGTGTCTTGTGTCCCCTCTCTGTCCTCTGTCCAAGTCAGGGCTGGGCTCCCTCCTGGGGCAGGCAGGGGACAGGACTGGGACACGGGCTGGCCACAGGGGTGCTGGCTCACCCCGTGCCAGGCAGCATGTGACAGCATCAAGTTGTGCCATTTTAAGTCACTAAGTTTGGGGTGATTGTTTCAGCAGCAGTTAGAAACTAATGGAGGACTCTAGGAAAGAGAAAAAGGGAGTGGGGGGTGGGGAGGGAGGAGGAGGGGGAGGGGGCGGGTGGGGAGGGAGAAAGAAGGAGAGGAAAAGAGGGAAGAGGAGGGAGAGAGAGACAGGGGCTACAGGGACGGGGTGAGCTCATGCCCGTGGAGGCCCCCCATACAGGGCAGCCTGTTCCAAGATGCAGGGGTGTGGGCGATAGCGTGGCAGGGCTCCACCTCTCGCGCGCCCCGATTCCCAGGCGCAGGGCAGAGAGCCTGCAGCAGGTGCTCAGCCCCAGGGCCCGGAGCCGGGGACAGCACCAGTGACAGCACGGGCGGTCAGCACCCGCAGGGGTGTGGCTGAGGGCCTGGCTGCCTCCGCCCGCGGCTGGGGTGCCAGGGTGCCCTGGGGGAGCCGCCCCTGTGCTGGAGACCTGGGAGCACACAGGGAGGCTTGGGCGCAGGCCCAGGGGTGAGCAGGGATCTGAGAGTGGGCAGGGGGGATGGGAGGGTGCAAGGCTGAGGGGAGCCCCTCCCCTACACCCCGGAGGAGAAAGGGGGCCAGGCTGCCCTCTCCAGGCCCCCCCTCCCCAGCCCTGCAACAGCACCAGACCCCCAAACCCTCCTGATCCCTGGAGGTGGGGGGCCTTTCCAAGCTGAAAAGCGATGAAATGAGCCAAGAAATAACCCAAACTAAAAGGCAGGGCGGTGAGGGGAGGGGAGAGGGAATTCTCTCCAGCCAGAGGCCATACAGGGAAGCCGCGTCCCTGGAGGGCTGAGGCGTGACCCGCTGAACCCCCCACCCCTTCCTCGGCTGGACACAAGTCACCGAAGCCCAGAGCGGACGCCCGAGGCCCGGGTCCCGGGGTGGGGACGGGCCTCAGCTGTACTCCCAAGGGAGCTGGGCCGAGCTGGCCCGGATGGGGTGCCGAGGGCACACCCTCTGCGCCGCCCAGGGGGCCACCTGGCAACACCCTCCCGGAAACAATTGTTCTACTGCAGCAGGACCCGGAAAAAGTAGCCGTTGACCATGTCTACTGCTGGACGTCTGAGCCAAAGGAAATAATTCCAAACAAGGAAAAAGTTGTGCTCTCCGGGGATGCCCAAGGGCCCCTCCGGCCGTCTGGCCGTGCTCCCGGCACCCTCGGCCCTCCTCCCTCTGGCGCCTCCTCCCCTCCAGTGCGCTTGCTGTGAGTGGTTCCCTCCCCGCGGTCCGCCCAGCCGTGTGAGCCCTGGAGCGTCCCCTGGGGCCGGGCTCTGGGGACAGCCTGGCACACACCACCCCTGCACGGCGCTTCTACCCCCCGGGCGCAGCCCTGGGAGCTCGCGCGCTGAGGCGTGGGAGGGGGTCTGTGCTCACTCTTGTGTTCAGTTAACAATCAGGTGGGGCACGCGCTCTCTAAACGCTTTGCGACTGCTATTCACGTGCTCCGGGAATTAGCCCCCCACGCAGGTGCAGCGAGCGCCCCCTTGTCCCAGACCCCGGGGAGGAGGGGCCCCGTGCGGAGCGGGGTGCCCCGGGCCCATCCGGCCTTGGGGGGTGTCTGCCGGGAGCTCACGCTGCCTGAGCGCGCCAGCCCGGGGCTTAGCACGGCGGGAAGGGATTCTGGCGGCCAGAAGTCCACGCTCGCGGCGTGGCGGGGCTGTGTCCCCTCCCGAGGCAGCCGCTGGCCTTCCTGGGCTCGTGGGCACACAGCTGCGTCCACCTCCGTGGCCTCGTTCTCCATCTGTCCGTCCGTGTTCTCTTCCTACAAGGAAAGCGTCATCGGATCGGGACCGCCTCACTTTTTATGACCTCATCCCCCCTTACACCATCTGCAAACAGCCCACGTCCAAGTAAGGTCACATTCACACGGGCTGGGGCTGAGAACTTGGACATGTCCGTCTGGGAGGCTCAGGTCACCCCACTACACTTAGGAACCCATAAAACGGCAGACAAGCAAGTCCGTTTCCAAATAGAGAGTATTTAAAGTTCCCCCCGTGGGAGAGGCAGTTACGCAGATTGTGGGGCGAGGTGCCCCAGGTGCGGGCACGCCCCCCCCCCCCCCGTTGCCTGGCCCGGGCCGGCACCTCGCCCCTCACTCTGGGCGTGCACAGAGCTGCCCAGCCTGGTGCGCCACGCGGCAGAGGGGCTGTGGGGGGAGGCCTGCCTCGCTTTCCTTCCCGGGAAGACAGAGAGAATAAGACGCAGACGGACGCTGGGGGGCAGAGTGAAATGGCACAGGGAGGCGGCCATCCCCGCGCCCGGGACCCCATGCACAGCCGGCTGGCTCCGGGTTTGTCCTCATGCTTGTTAGCCGTGCGGCTCCCGTGGCCGGGGGCTCAGATGCGGAGCGAGGAGGGCTTAGTGGTCCTTCGGCCTGACGCCCACCCCTCTCCAAGGAGACTGCAGGGCGTTGGTGGCCCCAAGGCTGCAGGCACATTTGGGGCAACGGGGCATAACTGTGCCCAGCACCTCCCTCTTGCTCTGGACAGCCTGCTAAATACGTCTTCCAGGGAGAGGACTGTGACCCCGAAGCTATCTGACCACCTGGGGCCGTGTGCTCGGCCCCTCCTTGGACAGGCGGTGGGGGGGGGTCATCATCCTGAGAGACACCTGCCCCCTCCTCCCTGCAAGCAGCCCCCACGCTTAGGGGGACCCGCAAGCCTATGCCCCGACCCCAGGGCTCACACTCAAATAGGCTGCTCATAGCAGAGGCCGGCCCAGGGGTACAGAAGGCTCAGAACCTCAACGGGCCCCCGGCTCAGAGGGCCAGGGGTGGGGAGGGGTGCAGCGGGGTGCAGGGGGACAGGAGAGGAGGACGGCAGTGGTGCCTCCGGGCCCCGGACGGCCCACTGCAGTGAGCTGATTCCACCCGTTTCTGAGTGCTGCTGGAGAAACTGAGGCCTGAGGAAGTCTGCAAACGCCAGAAGACCCCCAGACCACACCACACGCCCTCCGTCCCAGCAGCCGAGGTGGTGCCGACCCTGAGGGGGTCGGCCTCCCTGGGTCTCACCCTCCCCTCCAGATGGATGCGTCTTGGTCCTGTCCAAAGACAAATGCTGAGCTGTGTAATGGCTCCTTCAGCCTGAAGTCAAGGAAATGGGCCCAAAAAGCCTGGTGTCAGAGGTCACCACGAGTGGAAATAAGCAAAGATACCCCCCCCCATGAGAAAGGCAGAGCTGTCTCCCCGGCGTTGGCTGGAGCGGGGTCGGCCACCCTCTCACGAGTTTGGCAGAGCAGTGGGGGGGCAGAGCAGTGGGGGGGGCTTCCCAGAGGAGGAAAGGGCCTGGGGTGGGCCTGATGGGGGCTGGGGAGCCCGGGGAGGCAGGGGAGGCAGGGAGGCCTGGGAGGGACTGGCGGGGGGTGGCGCTCAGCAGGGAGGTGGACGATCTGCAGACGTGGTCCCCACACTTCAGTGACCCACATGTGGTGAGAGAGGGCAGGATCTAGTGGGCTGGGGAGAACTGCACCAGCCTTGGCGGGGAGCAGAGGGATAGGTGGAGACCCGGGGGTGGCCATGCCCCCCCGTGCCCCATGCTGCCCCCCAGCCAGAGAGGGCGCCAGGGCTGGCAACCAGCCCCGGCTCACTGGAGCTGTGGAACTGCCCGGTGGCTCGGCCAGGTTTCACTGTGGCCGCAGTGGGCGCCTTATCCTGCAAAGGGCCGAGCAGGGAGCTCCCGCTGAGAGGGACAGGAAGGAAGGGGGAAGGGTTCACTAAGTGCCCAAGGAGGCCACCGTGCAGGGAGAGGAGAGGAGGGTGAGTTCAGAGAGCCAAAACCCACACTCCCGAACACACACACGTGTGTGCGCACCGGCCTCTGTACGTGTGCACATTTGTTGGGGGGGGACATGAGCACACGGCCCGGTCACGCACACATCTGTGCCCTCTGTATGCACGTGGCTGTGTGCGCACATGTGCACACACACGGCAAGGCTGGGCTCCCAGTCCCGCTAACTTCCTGGCACCAACAGATGCAAAAAGAGAAGCCCGACCCGTCACGTGGCCCCTGGGGTGGGGTCCTGGCGGGGACGGATCAGCCGAGGGGAAAGGACTAAGGGGAGGGTCATGTCCAGAGACAGGGAGGGGCTTCCCAGGCCAGGGGCACCACCGCGGGGGACAGGAGGGTCTCTGGTCGGCCACACTGGGACTTGGGGAGGCAAGGATGGGGACGGGCCCCTGGTGACGTGAGGCTCGGGCCGGCACAGCGATGGTGGGCCCTGGGGGGGAGGTGGGCCCCCTGCGCCCGGGCTGGAGCTGGGCAGTGCCCAGTGGGAGGGGTCCTGGGGCAGAGAGAAGGGGGCTACAGGACAGTCAGCGAGGAAGAGCTGCACTAGGGGTGGCGGCCAGGAAACACGAACCCCCCAGAGCCCCTCGACCAGGCCCTGCGGTGGGGACGGGGGAGCCAGACCAGGCGAAGCCCAAGCAGCCACTGCTCTGCTCTGAGCTGGCGCCTCGTGGGACAAACGCACGGCCATCCTGGGGCAGGCGGGCCCGGGGGGGTGCGTGTGAGTGCACGTAGGGGAGGGGTTCCCTGGGAAACGCATCCAGGGACGAATGGGGGTGTCGTTGTCCGGGCAGGGTTGGCAGCCTTCGGGGCAGGGCCTGACTGGGGCCTATTCCGAGCCGCGGCTCCTCGTCACCGTTCGGGAGTTGATGGCGCACGGCCCGTCCGAGAGCGCCAGGGCCTACATACTTGGTAGTGAGATGGGGCCAGGCTACGTTATTTTTAACAATTTTGAAAAACACTTGAAGAAAGCCGGGAGGACTCACCCGACCGACGTCAGAGACCCCTTGTTTAGGGAAGTTCTCTCCTGGTCTCCGAGCCCCAGTTTTCTGATTAGCAACATGGAGGGCGGGGGGCGGGCGGCTTAGACTCTCGGATCTCGTTCTTGGTTCTCTCCGCTCAGAAGAAAGTGAACTTCTTCTCACTAACGCGCTGAGGGCTTCATTTGTCACCAGCCTGGGCGTGTTGTGTTTTAGACACCAGAGAAAGTGCATCGGTGGATAAGCCACAGAGCGGAGCTGGATGGGGCAGAGGCAGAGACCCACCCACCCACCCCGGCTGCCCCAGCCCTTTCCTGCTCGGATCCCACTCCTGGGTTTGCAGCTTGGCCCTCTGCTTCTCGGATGTGTGCATTCCCCTTGGGACCTCACTTTGCGAATCTGTAAAATGGGCCAACAGTAGTCCCATCATCAGGCCTTGTTGAGGGCATCGACTGAGATGGCGTGGAAGGGTTTGGCACCACACCTTAGCACAGGCAGGAGCCGAGGTGCTCAGCAAACAACAGGCGCCGGAGCCGAGGTGCCCAGCAAACACCAGATGCTAGAGCCAAGATGCTCAGCAAACACCAGATTCTGGCACTTCGCACATGTGGACAGAGCGAGCGAGCTCACCAGCACCCCCAGACGTGGCGTCCCGACTTCGTGAACGGGAAGTGCTCCCGTGGGACGGGCATCCGCGGTGCCTGGAGAGGACTCGGGAAGGGCCTGCGTGCACCGGCCCTGTCACTTCTCAGGGTCTCACAGATGATGCCAATTCCATGAGGGCTGGGACGTTGCCTCACGTGGTCACAACCCAGAACCTAGACAAGACACAGCGTGTGTGCCCTGTAAATATCGGGGACACGGCACACGCGTGTCTGAAATACCGGAGACACGCGTGCCCTGTAAATACCACGGTGCGAGTTAACCAACTAGAACGTGTGACTGAGTTTGGAGGAGGAGCAGGGCACAGGGGCAGTGACCGGCCCGGCCCTCCTGTCCCAGCAGACATGGTTGTGACGGCGTCTCCGCTGAGGGAGGAGCATCCGTAGGACGGCCACGCCGCACCTGTGTGCAGACAGCCACGTGGCCCACAGAAGTGTCACAACGACCACCGTGTTGGTGGCAGCCTGGGCGAGCCCCTCACTCATGTCCTTTCCCATCCCATGTACAGAAGAGGCGGGATGAGGAGATTTCAGGGGTGAGGGAAGGGGGTCGCGGCCTCCAGGGGAGGGAGGAGACCCCGACTTTTTCCCACTGACATCCACGGTCACTGCTTCAAGGGTGGCGGCAGTGGCCCAGGGCCTGTGACAGAGCTCCAGTTTGGGGGGGGGGGTGAAGACCGCCAGGAGCGGCGGGCACAGGAGTCGAGGCCTGCCCGGCCTGGCCTGCGCCACACTGGACGCTGCAAATCAGGGGGAACAGAGGCGCCCCCACGTGCCCAGCCAGCCAGAATCCCGAGCCGTCCAACACCACGGGGCGCCGGCGGCCCACCCGCACCCCTGCACCCAACGGCTACAGGTTGGGAGCAGAGCCACCAGGTGCGAACACAGAGGCGGGAAGGCAGCCAGGCGCCAGAGGGAACGCGCAGGAGGGGAGCGGAGGTCACCGGAGGGCGCGGAACGTCGGAGAAGCTTCGGCCTCCGGGCTCGGGGAGCAGGCTGAGCAGGAAGGACCCTGAAGCAGGCGACTCGGGACTGAGCCTCACCGGATGCTGCAAATCAGGGGGAAGCAAGGAGGAAACCGCAGCTGAGCCCCGGCGGGCGGCTGTCCGGGCACCGCGTACACAAGCCCTCGCAGAGCCACGGGCGGCCACGCGGCCACAGGAAACCCCAGCGCTCGTGATTGGCGCCCCGGAGGACCCGAAACCACTGGCCAGAAACACGCTCCAGACCTGGCAAAACAAAACCGTTCCGAACGGAGAGACTCAAAGTCACAGGACCCGAGACTAGGCTCCCAGCAGTGAGGCCGCGAGATCTGGTGACTTTTTCTTTCCACGATTTTTCTAATTGCTGAGTTTTATAATCAACAAGTTCTCCAAAACAAAAGGACAGGAAAGGGATAGGGCTGGTGGTGCCCAATGGCCAGGTGACCCAGGAGGACACAGGACCCCCCTCACCCAGACATCCTGGTGTCCGCCCAGGAGGCGGCATTCGAGACTGTGGGAAGCCAGGCTCTTGGGCCTCCCGGTACCAGTCCTGTCGTGCCCGCCCAGCCCGGGCTGAGCTCCGCACCCACGGGGGTGCCCGGAGAGGCCAGTGTGACCCCTCCTCGCGGGGGCTCCCTCGCTGCACGGGGCTCCCGGTGACCTGAGAGAGACCAGGCTCCCACCGCGGCTCCTGAGCAGAAACCCCACTGGCAGCACCAAGGGCCCCATGAAGGCCCTGGAGGGTCCAGACCCAGCCGCGCTGGCCCGTGGTGCACACGTGTCACACTTGGGGACACTTCTGAGGGGTCGCTATTTGCCCTTTACTATGGTCTGAATGTCTGTCCTCCCTCAAAATGCACACATTAAAATCCTAAGCCCCAAAGACGGGGAAATGGGGACTTTGGCAGGTGCTGAGGTCCCGAAGGTGGAGCCCCACGAAAGGGACCAGTGTCCTGAGAGAAGAGGCCTCAGAGAGCCTCGCCCGCCCCTCTGCCGCGTGCCCACACGGCAAGGCAGTGCCAGCCATGAACAAGGAGGAGGGCCGCCGTGAGGCACCTCGATCTTGGACTCCCCAGCACTGTCAGCGATCATTTTCTGTTGGTTACAAACTACCCCGTGGGTGGTATTTTGTGACAGCAGCCGGATGGACTAGGACACCCATAACCGTGCTAGGGCTCTGCGGGGCACTGTGCCCGGCCCACCGCCTCTGTGGCTAAATAAAGTTTTATTGAAATGCAGCCATGCTCATTCATTTATGTGTTGTCCGTGGCTGCTTTCACACGAACGGGACAGAGCTGGGACAGAGGCATCAATGCATCCACACCAGTGACAGGAAACCTATGGTGTGAATGAGGCCCCACTAACAATGCCTGCAACAGGGGCGTCTGGGACCCCCAATTAGAGACACTTGTCTGGGGTGAGCCCAACCCCACCAGTGAGTGCCCTGGGCACCTCTCCCGCAGCGCGACAGCCCAGCCTCGCTTGCACCCCATGCATGCCCTGGAAGGGGGCTATTAGTAAGTGTGATAAAGGGTTTACTGCTTGTGTGGACAGAGGGATGGATGAGTGGATGATGGGTGGATGGATGGACAGACGGATGAACGGATGGACGGACGGATGGATCGATGGATGGGTGCAGGATGAGTGGATGGATGGATGGACAGATGGGCGGATGGATGGATGGATGGATGGATGCAGGATGAGTGGATGGACAGAAGGATGGATGAGTGGATGATGGATGGATGGACGGACAGACAGATGAATGGATGGATGGACGGACAGATGGATGGATGGACGGACAGATGGATGGATGGATGGATGGATGCAGGATGAGTGGATGGACAGAAGGCTGGATGAGTGGATGATGGATGGATGGATGGACAGACGGATGAATGGATGGATGGACAGATGGATCAATGGATGGGTGCAGGATGAGTGGACGGACGGATGGACGGATGGGCGGATGGATGGATGGATGGATGGATGCAGGATGAGTGGATGGACAGAAGGATGAATGAGTGGATGATGTATGGATGTATGTATGGATGGATGGACAGACAGATGGATGGACAGATGGACAAACAGGGAAGATGAAGAAAGAAGGACCAGGAATAAGGCGCAGCAGCAGGTGTGCCCAGGGCACAGAAGCTGAGACACGCACTTTCAAGGTCATGCAAGTGCAAGGCTGGCGTCTCCTTACATTTTTCAGCCCGGATGCCTCTCTTGCTGCGCCCAAGCCCAGCCCTGGTAGAAGACGAATGCTTCCCGCAAAGACAAGCTTTGCCAACCCCAGAGGCCCCTCCGGTTTCTGAGGCCAGGGCACAGTGGTGGGCCGGGGCCGGTGAGGGGAGCACTGGGGCCAGCAGCAGAGCGGGTGTCCCCAGGACGGGCCCCACAGTGGCTGGAGAGGCCGCCATGGAACACGCCTGTGCCCCTCGCTGCCCACACGGTGGACGGTTCAGAGACAGCAGGCGACATAAACAAGAAATAGACCTGCAGGGAGACAGGCCGGGAGCCTCTGGGCTGCCTGGGGGGTGGGCATGAGTCACCCTGGGCTCGGCTTCCTCCTCCCTCCGCCAGGTCTGAACGCGGTGCCGGCGGGGGTGGCATGGGACAGTGGCTCAGAGAGAAGACAGTGATGAAAGCCCCGGGGCGGACCCACCCCTGTGGAGAGAACATGGCCTGCTTAGCTCGTGGCTGCCACCCCAGGAGCCCAGCCGTCCCCCAGGACTCCTGCTCTGTCTCCTCCTCGTCCTGGTGCACATTTTTGCCAAGAGACCCCTCCTCAGCTTAGGATTGCGGCACTGAGTCCTGGGTCCGGCCCACCCCCACCTCAGAACAGTAACCCCCACAGGGGACAGCTCACGGCCAAGACGGCTGTCCCCGCGTCTTGGAGTCTGTCCCCACTGGGGCCAATTCCAGCGTGTTCACACAGGGAGCCCCAGGCTGTGCTGGGGCCAGCCCGGGGGGACACTGAGCCCGGCCCTGGTGTCTGATGGGGAGACCCCAGCACCTGTGAGCAGTCGGGCCTGTGGGTGCCCCTCCCCAGCCCTCACCCCTGCTGGCCCACTCGGCACCCCGAGTTGCGCCCCTTCCTGCCGGGTGCTCTCGGGTCCATCCTTCCCGGGTCCGCCAGCACAGCAGAGCCCCCGGTGAGTGGCCGTGGGGACAATGCCCGTGCCACTGGGGCAGAGAGATCCTGGACGTGATGGAGGGAAGCTCCTCTGGCCCACAGTCACTCTCTGGGCCAGCTGCAGGGTGGCGCTGGGGAAGTGTCCCAGGGAGCTAGGGCCAGACTTGCCCTGAAGGTCCAGAACTAGGGACAGGGGGCCCCAGGGCACAGGGGCCACAGTCTAATGGTTAAGCCCGGGGGGTTATGAGGTCGGCACCCAGACTCTCACAGGGGACTGTCCTGGGCCTCAAGCTTCTATGCAGGAAGACGTCCGTGCCTCTCCCCTGCACACCAGCCCCCACCCGCCTCCCCACGAGGCCAGGACTTGGTTATGGAGGGCAGACCCCCCCCCCCGCAAGGCCGACAGCAGCAAGGGCCACCGTGTGAGAGCTGAGGGGGCCGCCCCCGGGGAAGGAGGGTCCCCGAGCCCTGACCTCTCCCTCGGGGGCTGCCCGGAGCCCGGGCCGGGGGGAGGTCAGCAAGGCTAAACTAGCCACTGGTACTTCGTGCAGGCCGCCTTCTCCCACACTTCCCTGTGGCACAGTCCACGCTCCCACCTCCCTGGCCTGACGCCGGATCTCACTTCTCCGTGGATTCCAGACCTGGAGGGAGGCGGGGTGCGAGCTGTCAGCTCCGTGGTCCCGGCACCGTGCGTCCTCGGGGCCTGCAGCTGGGAGGCGATGGCCCTGTCCGGGGACGTTCCTCAGGCGTCCGGTGAGTCCTCTGCGAGCGCCGGGTCCCCTCGGAACACGGGACGTGATGCTCTCTGTCCGGCGGAAGGCACCGATGGAGAGGCAGTGCGGTGGGAGGTGGGAGGTCAGGAGCACCGTGACAGAGGGCATCGTTCGCTCACCCATCCATCCATCCAATGCAGCAACGACTGAGCGCATGCTGTGTGCCCGGCACGGAGAAGCCAGGAGTGAACCGGACAAGCAAAGTCCCTGCCTGCACTGGACTCCTTTCCAGGGGACGAGGAAGTAAAGGAGTGAAGCTCCCGGCTTAGGTAAAGAAGGCAGGGGTGAAGGGCGGCCGGGCCCTGGTTTCCAGTGAGGGTCAGGGAGGTCTCACTTAGGAGTCAGAGAGTCAGTGGAGACCCATCCAAGAGCACAGGAGGTGGGTGCATATGTGGGGAAGGTGTCTGGGCGGAGGGGAGAGCGCATGCAAAGGCCCTGGGGCCCAGGCTTCAGCAGTGCTAGCAGAGAAACAGGGTCAGAAACAGGGTCAGAGTGGGTACCGTGGACTGGGGAGTGGAAAGTCCTGTGGGCTGTGTAGACTTTGATTCTAAGAGGAGGAGCCTCTGGAGGACCCCAGCAGAAGAGGGACAAGGCGTTGAATGGGGGCTGCGTATGGGTGGTAGAATGGACAGGACCAAGTGACAGACTGCAGGGGGCCAGGGACAGGAAGGACGACAAGGGCCAGGTGACGCCAAGAGCCGCCGCGAGGCCGTCTGTGCCCAGCTTGGTTGCTGAGCACAGCGCAGGGGAGCGGCTTCCATGGAAAGAGACTCGCGGACTCGGGCTCAGACGCGGATCCGAGGAAGGGGGAGCCGCCGGGAGCGGGCAGGGCAGGCCGGCCCCACAGCTCGGCTGGGCGACGCCGTCCGCTTCCTCACGGGACAGTCCTTGGAGGCCCTGAGGGACCCGCGCGCTCTGCGCCAGGCTCTTCCGAGGGCCGGCGTCCCCGGACGAGGGGCAGGGCTGGGGAACGAGGGGCTCCCAGGCGGCGGCAGTGCCTCCCCTGCTGCCCCGAGACGCCCACAGCCGGGCAAGCGGGACGCCCCCCGGCGGCAGGGCAAGGGCTCCGGCACCCCCGGACAGCCGCGAGGCGTCACAGAGCCAGGGGCATATGGGTCCGGGCCGCGCCACGTTCCGACGGGCAGCAGCCTCCTGGGGGGTTCGGCCAAGGAAGCCCCCGAGAACCCGCCGGAAGCGCCCTCCGTTCGCCCAGAGGCAGGGTCCGGCCGATCTGCTCCTTCCGGCCGCTAGAACCGCCCCTGGCCGACCCGTCGAGCCGTGCGGGGACGGTCGCAAGGGCCCGGCCCTGCCGGGGGGTGGGGGGGGGGGTGGGGGAGGCGGGATCGACTCCACGCGGGGCCTGTTTCCCCCTCGGGAAAGGAGAGGATCAGCCCCTGTACCTCCGTGCGGGGAGGATCCTCTACGGCCCTGGCCGGGGCCCCGGGCAGGGTCACTTGCGTGTGCCTCCCCCTCCTCCCCGCGCCGGGCCTCGGTTTCCCCGGGGCCTCGGCGAGGCCACCTCCAGATGCCCCTCCCGTCTGGGGCTCCTTCGTTCATCCAACCACGCAGCCCCCTGGCCCGGCAAGTACTTATAAACACCTTTGGTTGCAGACACTGGTTGTCAGAGGCCCAGCAACTGGCCAGAGGCAGGCTTCCTGGTCGCGGAAAGGGAGGCCATACGGGGCAGCGGGACCTGATGCAATAGGCGGGGCTGGGGGGGCAGAGGGAGGGTTAACTAGCAGGGGCAGTCGGTTTAGGGCTCAGGGGAGAGGCGCCCTGCAGAGGGGAACAGAGCTTGTGTAAGATTGCACCTTGCAGGTGCAAAGGCCCTGGGGCAGGTGAGCTGCATCGCGAGCTGTCATGGAATCACTGGTGCTCCTTCCTCTGAAGAAGGCTGGGAGCCCCTGCGAAGAGGTCACAGCACCTACGCAGGGTCTACACCCCCTATGCGGTCGGGAGGGGCACGTTTCCTCTAGCAGAGTAAGAGCCAGGGGACCAGGTCCAGGCCACGGGAACACTCTGGGAAGAAGCGAGGGTGGCTGGAGCCAAGCTGGTGGTCGAGGAGGTGAGAACGGATGCGTCTGAAGGTGGGGTCCGCCTGGGGACGGGCTGATGGCCGGGGGTGGCGCTGGGGGGAGGGAGGGGTCCAGGGACTCCAGGCCTCTGGGCTGAGCCCCTGGGCGGGCGGCTGGGACCCAGCTGGGGCAGAGCACGGGAGACACCAGCTGTCCCCTGTGTGTGAAGCTGGGGGTGCAGGCAGGGAGCCCAGTGGGGGCACGAGGGAGCCCAGTGGGAGTGGCACCAAGGGCAGGGCTCAGGGGTGGGCCCGATCCCTCTGTGCACTGAGAGAAACTGAGGCTCACAGAGATGGGCGGTGCCCCGCCAAGGTCACAGACGCCCCCTCTCACACCCCCGTGCCCCGCAGACAGGCGTCGAGTGTCTGATCCTCCCGCGGGCCGCGGCCCACCCAGTGGCACGTCGGAAAGGCCCCAAGGTGCCGATCTGGAGGCCCGGAGAGAGCTTAGGAGCGTTTAACTTCCCCTCTTTCCTCTGCCCGACCCCCCGCTGGCGTCAGTCGCCGGGGGTCCCTCCCCTCTGTCCAGCCTGCCCCGGGCACAGCAGCGGCCCTCGGAGGGGACATGCAGGTGACCGATCCAGAGCCGGGCCCCCCAGGCCGCCCGGTCGGTGCGGGGAGGAGAGGCCCGGCCCTGAGGCCACGGAGTGGGGACGGCAGAGGGGACAGAGCCCGAGGCCCCGCCCACGCGCCCCAGCCCCACTCCAGCCCGGCCGGACCCTTGAGGCGGGCGGCATCTCCTGGATTTCTAATGAATTTTCCACATCGTTCGATGTCTTGCGAAACCTAACACCACACCGAGTCATTTCCCCAAAGCAATTAGGCTGACGTTTGCTGCGAAGCACCTGCCACCGATTTACCCACAAGCCACCCTCTGTCTCCTCCCCCAGGAGCCCCGAGAGGGCCTGACGCACGCACGGCGGAGGGCCGGCCGGGCCGTGCCCTCCGAGTGACCGACTGCGGCTGGGCCCGGGAGCCTGGCTCCAATCAATGAACTATATTTAACCAGGGATGACAAATCGCCACCCTCAGGAATGTTCCGGAATCGTTCTGCCCCTCCTGTGGAGCTCCCTGCTGGAAGGCAGCACCGTGGGGGGGGGCCCCCAGCCTCAGGAGGATGCGAGTCCAGGGACCCCTGGCCCAGGGAGGCTCCCCAAGGCCACCGGGGGGGGGGGTGTCCGAGGGCCACACGCTGGACGGGCTTAAAACACCAGACGCGGCTTCTCTCGCAGCCCTGGGGGCCAGAGCTCGGAACTCAGTGGGGCAGCTCCGGGGGCTCCGGACGTTCCGGGGCCTGTGGCCACACGGCTCTGGCCCCACGGCCTCCTCCCGGGTCTGTCTCCTCCCCTCCTTCCTCAGGAGGACGCAGTTGCTGCATTTAGGGCCCCCCCTCCCCGGCAGTCCAGGACCGTCTCATCTCAATCCTTAACCCAATCACACCTGCATAGACTCTTTTTCCAAGCAGGGCCCCGTTCACAGGTTCAGGGGACTAGAACACGGACACACTTTAGGGGAGGCCACTCGTCACCCCATGGCACCAGCCACACGCCGCTCCCCTACCACCCGAAGGCAGGAAGTGCCCCAGTAACAAAAGACAGCCAGGCTCCTGTTGAGTGCTCCTAGAGACAGGGGTCTCACTATCTCACTTTTGAGGAGCTGCACCCCCTCCCTCTCGACTGCCCTCACAGGCCCTGGGCTCCTCTGGGCTCCGTGACGCCTCGATTGCCCTCCCCCTCTCTGGGCTGCCCGTCTCCCCCAGAGGTGGGCCCTCCTCCGGGTTCACCCCCGGCTCCGGGGGCCCTGCTGACGCCTCCCGTTGGAGGTGCTGTTCTGCAGTCTGAGCGGCTCTCAGCCCCGACGTCTCCCTGCCTAGCGGGCGCCTCGGTGCTCGCAGCCGTCGCCCGCATCGTCTGGCGGCGGGCCCCGCGGAGGTGAGCTAAGGGGCCTTGAGTGTCAGCTCTGTGAAGGGCCTCTCCGCACACGCACCAGCAAAACAGTGACGATCGGTCCCATTCTACAGGTGAGGAAATCGAGGCTTGACGCGGGGGTTCTGCGGCTCCCCGTCCTGGGCAGGAGCCAGACCCCAGCCTGCCTGTGTCCACGCCTCGGAGGCCAGCAGCTGGGCGAACAGACCCCACACGCGCTGAACTCACGGCTAGAGGAGCCCGGCTTCCCAGCGGCCAGGGCGCAGTCCCCCCGGGCCCCAGACCCCCGGCCCGCAGGCCGCCCGCCGTCCCCTGGGATGGACTGTCACGGACGGCCTGGCCTCTGGCTCCCCGGGGACCACGCCGCCTCCAGACGTCCACGGGGCAGGAGAACACGGCTGTCCTGCTGTGCTGACGCTCCGTCACCGGGATCGGGTGGGCTCACCTGCTGCAAGGGGGCAGCTCCCCGCCCCCTAACCGTGAGGGTCCCTGGGGGATGGGGCCGGAGGCTCAGGCCCACGTGGGTAGTGGCTGGCGGCCGTGGGGCTGGACGCTGTACGCAAGCCACCGCTCACATCAAAGGCTGGCGCGCACGATACTGGGTGACAACTAACCAGCCTAAAGGCCGCAGGAAGGTGACCCCGTTAGCAGAGGTGAGACTCTGGCCTCGCCAGCTGGTCGGCCATGACGTGGAGGAGCAGGAAGAGGAAACAGGACACCTGCCCAGCCCCCAGCCGGGGCAGCCAGACAGCAGGACAGATGTCTCGCCTGCTCTTGGGACGGGGGTCTGCTCGGGGCCCCGCCAGGAAGGGGTCGGAGGGGCGAGGGCGCAGGGGTGCGGAGCAAACGGGAAGAGGGGAGCTCCGTCTGAGACCTGAGGAGCCAGGCGGCAATGGGGATGGTGGGGAGACAGGGCTCAGGGGCAGCTGGGTGGCGGGGGACAGGACTCGGGGAGGCCGGGCAGGGGGGCCGCTTGGCCGGCCTCCTTCCAGAAACTCTGAGCCTGTCTTGCCGGCCTGGCCCCCGTCTGCCCCACGCCACCAGCCACGGCCCACGGCACCCCCCGAAATCTTTCCTCCACTCTCCCGACTGCTGCCTGGGAGCCACACCATGTGGATGGCCCTGAGCTTCCCCTGCCTTCCCCCTGCACGTCCCTAGTCCTCCTCCTCCGGCTTAATCCTGGCCCACAGCACACACATGCTCTAGCGCCTCCCAGGGCCCCCCCTCCCCCGGACCCTGGAAACATCCCCGATTCTCCCACCTGGGGCCCTGTTCGCCCGCCTCCCTGACTGGTGTGTGTGCGTCAGACTCAGACCAGCGAGCGCCGTGCCCCCGCTAGCGCCCAGGAGCCCCACGTGTCCCTCTGTGCCCCGAGGGGCAGTCCCAGTGGAGCCCCGACTCCCCGCCCTCCAGCGGAGTCAGCACCTTTCTGACCTCAGCGCCTTCATCTCTAATCCACGGCACCACGGGGTGGCTCAGAAATATCAGTGGAACGACGTGGAAGAAGGTGCACCGTGCCGGCCGGAGGGCCAGGGAAAGGTGGGCGTTGCCGAGGCCAGAGCCTCCCCGCCCCCACACTGGGCGCCCTGCGAGCTCTGGGGGGCAGCGGGTTTGCGCCCGTGCCCCGACTCACCGCGTCCCTGGCAAACACAGGAGTGGCATCGTCATCCTCAGGCCTCCCCCCACTCAGGGCCTGACTCGGCGGGTCGCGGACACCAGGCACCAGGCGCTGCTCCTTTCCGACTTTCTGGAAGACTGTGCGCAGAACTACTGTTCGCCCTTCCTTTGGGTTGGCTGGAATGTGCCAGCGACACCCTCGGGGCCTGGGGTTTGCGCGCGGACAGGGGCTTAGCTACAATTCAGTCTTCACAGCGGGTTCTGGCCCTGGGGCCGCTGCAGCGAGTTCTGGTGGTCGGTGTCTTTCCGGGAACGTGAGAATGTCCCCTTACTGTCCGCGACAGCGGCGTCTGTGACGCGTCACCTCCCTCGCCCCTGAGGCCGGCGATCTGCCTCTCCCTTCCTTTTCCGCGCCCTCTGGCTGGAGGCCGTCAGCGTCCGGGATCCTGAAGGGCCGCCTGCTGGGTTGGTCAGTGTCCTCCCTGGTTTGCTGTCTCCTGCCCCACTGACCCCTGCTTCTCTTTCCCGGCCGCTTCTGGCTGCATTCAGTTCTCCTTACGTCCCTCCTCCTCAGGCAGCACTCAGGTCACTGTCTGGAGACCCGGGCTCACCGCTGACCAGGCATCATGAGGCCGCGGAATTCCCCCCCAACACGGCTTACGTACGATCCCGTGAATCCCTACATGCTGTTCACTTCGGAATGCGCTCTAATGTGCCTTCCAGATTCATCTTTGACTCGAGGGTGACGTGGAGTGTGTTTGTTGGTTTCCAGATATTGGGGATTTTCCAGATATCATTCCCCTACTGTGATTGATTTCTCTTCTTTTTAAGTTTACTTATTTATTTTGAGAGGGAGTGCACATGCGTGGGGGAAAGGACAGAGAGAGCGAGAGAGAGAGAATCCCGAGCAGACTCCACGCTACTAGCACAGAGCCTGACATGGGGCTCGATCTCACAAACTGTGAAATCATGACCTAAGCTGAAATCAAGAGTCGGGCTCCTAAGCCACTTAGGTGCCCGGTACTGTGATTGATTTCTAATTTAATTCCTCTCTGGCTGGAGAATACACCTTAAGTCACTTGAATTCCTTATAAATTATTGAGACTTGGACTCAGAATCTGCTGGCCAAGCGCCCGTAAAATGCACTGGGTCAAGGCGGCAGGTAGCGCCATTCGAGCCTTGTGTGTATTTGCCACTTTCTGTCTGCCTGGGTTGGCTTTGAGATCTCCAATTATAATTGTGGATTTATCTGTTTCATCTTCTAACTTTTTCCATTTTGCCTTCATTTAGTTTGAAGGCATCTTATAAGGACTGGGGTGCTTCCCTGTGAATTGGCCCCTGTCATTAGGAAATCCTACAGACACCCTTAGCTCTGGATCCACTTCATCTGATTAATACAGCCGCGCCTGCTCTCTTCCGGCTGGCATCTGCATGTCTGTTTTCCCATTCTTTTACTTTTACCCGATTTGTGTCTCTCTATTTAAAGTTTCTAATAAGAGACACAGTATTGGCTCCTGCTTTTCTCCTTATCCGGCTGACAACCTCGCCTTTTTACTGGAGAATTTAGAAGATTTACATTTAGTGTAATTGTTAAGGCCTAGATTCAGATCTGCCCACTATCTTGCTCCTCCTTTTTTCCTTCCCTCTTCTTCCTCCCTCTTTTGGATTAATTGAGAATTTGCTAACATTCTGTCCTACCTCCTGTGTTGGTTGATGAACCGTAGCTTCCTTGTTAGGGTCTCGGAACTCCTCCACCCACACCAACCACGGGCTCGTCCCAGGGCTTCTGCGTCCCTCTCCTCCGTGGAATGCCATTCAATGCCCTGAACATCATTGACTCACACATTTTCTCTGGCTTTAGTTGCTCCCGGTTACACCACCATGGCGGGAAATGGAAATCCCTATTCGTCCCTTTTTCTCAGAGTTAGCTTCCCCTGCTTGCAGCCAGACTCCTGACTGGACCCCCACCCGCACGGCCTGGTGGCTCTGCCCATCCGTCCCCCAGTTCTCTTTAACCACCAGCCCCTCCCAGAGCCCTCCCTGCCCTCATGTCTGTCGGGGATGCCCTCCACCCCTCACCTTTCTCCACCACAGACCCTGCCGTGGCCACCGCTGCCTGTCCAGCCCGCCTCCCCCACCAGACTGTGGGTTCCTTGAGAGTGGAGACGGCTCCCAGCCCCAGCACTGCACCTGCCACATAGCCCTCAGGAGATGTCACTTGAGTGGCTGATGGGTGGATTTTTCTTCTCCTGCCCATGAGATCCCAGGCCTTCCCCACCGGGAAAGAGCACAGCGCATGGGGAAGAGCTTCTCTTCGTCGCTAACCCTGGCAGGCCCAGCTACCAGCTTCGGAGCAGGAGCGCCTAACGGCTGGTCCCCGATGCCCGAGTTGCTGCACCAGGTCAGGCGTGTCCCAGCCGTGGGCAAGCTCCTCGCCTCTGTTGCCGTGTTTTCCTCCAGGACTGCGGCAGCGCGGGCCTCCCTGTCTCCCTGCCCCCCGCGTGAGCCGGGTGGGCAGAGGGGTGGCCTTGCCCGCTGCTCAGTGGACGCAAACTGCTGGGGCCAGCCCCTCACACTTGGCTCATTCGCAGACGTTGAATGAGCCCTGACTTCGTGCTGGCCTCTCATCAGGGAGCGTCAGGGACAAAGTGGACAGAATCTCTGCCCCGTGGAGACCGTCAGTACGTGGTGACCTAGTGAGGGACTCGCCGAGCACATTGAAAAGGAATGAAAGCTCTGGAGGAATTACATCACAGCTCGGTAAGGGGCCCCGCATGCGGGAAGGGGTGAGGCGGGTGCTTAGGGGGCCTCCTGAGAAGGGACCCTGAGCACGGACTTGAAGGAGGTGACCACATCCTCCGACGTGTGTTTGACTGGTGGCCGTGGTGTCTGAGCAGAAGGGATGGCCGGCCGGACGGGGTAGCAGGGACCATCCTGGCTGAGGTGCAGGTGGGAGGCAGGTGGGGCGGCATGTGCTGACCCCACGGCCAGGACGGAGGTGTCCACCGCCACGGGGACCTACACTGCTTCACGGTCAGATGGGAAGGAGCCTCGGCATTTCCACTGCCCACGCCCCACCCCCACATCCCAACCTCGTTCCCCCCTTCTGTGCCCCCTTGACAGCTATGATTTCTAGACTCCGGGCCTCGAGTTTATTTTGCTTTAGTCCAAGGTAAACATGTCTGTTTCCATTTCTGGAGAAACATTTGCAGGATTGAGCTGTGGAGCTGGTTCTTTGGAGCAATCACTCTATTTAAATAAAACATGAGGTTGGACCCAAAACGGTGGAGTCCCCGTACTTTTCTGTTTCTGGGAACACATTGTTTCTGGCCCCAAGCTTTTGCTCACGCTGCCCCCTGCCTGGATCCCCCCCTGCCTGGACCCACACCTGCCTGGACCCCCACCTGCCTGGACCCGCACCTGCCTGGACCCCCACCTGCCTGCACCCGCACCTGCCTTGACCCCCACCTGCCTGCACCCGCACCTGCCTTGACACACACCTCCCTCGAACCCCCCCCCCGCCTGGACCCCCCCTGCC
>CM053567.1:189302839-189321145 GCA_028646485.1 Cryptoprocta ferox
GGTGGATAGGGGATGGCGGATGGATGGATGGGTGGATGGTGGATGGATGGATGTGGATGGTTGATGGGGGATGGCAGATGGATGGATGGGTGGATGGTGGATGGATGGATGTGGATGGTGGTTGGGGGATGGGGGATGGGGGATGGATGGATGGATAGATGTGAATGGTGGATGGTGGATGGGGGATGGATGGGTGGATGGTGGATGGTTGGATGGATGGATGGATTAATGCATAGATAAAGGGCTATTGATAAACAGATGGAAAGACAGAAGATGGGTGGATGGATGGATGGAAGGATGAAGGATACATTCCTCCCTTGTTCCCAGCTCAGTCCTAGAATATGCTCTGCCTTTTCTCAAACACTTGGTGCCACATCCCTGGTGACGATGGGAAGAAGGAATAGATGGTGAATATTTCATACCCACTTCGGATCCAGAACAGGCCTATAAGAGACTCAAGTGGGATCTGCTGGCTGAGGAAGGAGGCTGGGTTGAGGTTGGGAGTGAGAAGGTAGCTCTAGGCTTCCTTTTCCAGCCTCCAGACAGTCCCCTGCTCCCCCTGCCTCCAGTGTCTCTGCCCACTCAGGCACCAAGTTCCCAAGGAGATGGGGGCTGCCTGGAGACCCCTTGCCCAGGCGAGTAGCTGTGGAGGGGATGGGGACCACTCCCCCGTCTTCCCCTGGCCCCCCCCCTCCCCCCCCCTGCTCTCCCTGGAGCATCCTGTGGTGGCCGAGACGGGAAGCACCCCACCTGGGTACCCAGATGTCACTCAGTGGCTCACCCCACACAAGGACAATTAACTTGTCCGCTATAAACGCCCACTTAGTAACTCGACGTGAAACTCCCACCAGGCTGAAACTTGGCACAGAGCAGCAATCGCTAAAAACAGGCTTTAAAAAAATTGACTTTTTTAAAAAATGCTTTTATTTATTATTGAGACAGAGAGAAACAGAGCATGAGCGGGGGAGGAGCAGAGAGAAGGAGACACAGAATCAGAAGCAGGTTCCAGGCTCTGAGCTGTCAGCACACAGCCCGACACGGGGCTTGAACCCATGAACTGTGAGATCATGACCTGAGCCCAAGTCGGACGCTTAGTCGACTGAGCCCCACAGGCGCCCCCAAAATTGACGTTTTTATAGGAGTTTGTCCTCCTCCGCGCTCCAGCCTCCTCTGAGGAGACACACACTTAGTGCTTGTGTGACTCTGACTTTGTGATGCAGGCGCAGTTGAAATGGCTCTGGGCCCAGCCCCTTGCCCCGGCCCGGCCCATGGCGCCGCCAGGTCCCCACCGTGCCTCCAGGTCCCCACCGCACCTCCAGGTCTTGGGGTGACCCTGTGCTCAGTGCCCCGGCCACTGCCACCTGGGCACCAAGGGCTTTACTAAGCAGCCCAGCGCCCAAGGCCCCGTGTCGATGAGCTGTGGAACGTGGGGAAGGGGCTTTGTTCCATGATGACGGGAGGGACATGCGCACGATCTCAGGAAGCCCACACCCCTTCCCGGGGCCGAGCTGCCATCTCCTGAATGGGGACAGGACCGCTGGCCCCCTGCTCACGAGGGAGGTGGTGAGGACTGCCGTGGGCTGGGAGGGGTGGGTGGGTGTCTGGCACCCTGCTGGGAAGCATCCCGTGGGGGCGGGACGGCACCCCCAGTTCACGGGTGAGGAAATGAAGGTTTAGAGAGGGGAGGTCATTTGTCGCAGGTCGAACAGCTCTGCAGGTGCAGAGGCAGGATCCGAACCCCCGTCGGCTGATCTCACCCAGGAGGTGAGGTGCGTGACGGTGGTGATTTGACCTCCCCCTGCCCCGCGGCACCCTGTTTCTAAGGCTGCCTTCTACGGCCTCTGGCTTCCGGCAAGATGGAGGGAGTCGCTGTGGATCCCAGACCAGGCGCGTGAAGAGCGTGCTTTGCGCTGGGACTTGAGTCTTGGTCTCCAAGTGGAGACGCCTGGCTGCCGGGGCCCCTCAAGCGCGCAGGTGAAAGCGTTAATAGCAGTGACCATGAACTGCATCGGGACCCCTGCCTTCGGGGGGAGGGGAGGCCCCACCTCCAGCCCGGTTAAGAAGCTACAGAACACTCCTGGCCCCGGGACCCCTCCCCACCCCAAAGCCCTGCCTCCCCCTTCGCGGCGGTGACCAGTAGTGGCTAATCTACCTTTTATTGCCTTCTGTGTAGCCTCACAACATGGGCCGCACCCCTACACGGTGCCGTTCCGCCCGCACTTTATGGACATGGGATCGGGCTGTGTGTGTTCTTTGTGCGTTTTTTCCTCCTCCATCGAAATCCCGTCGGTGAGACTCGTCCGCGGCCCGAGTAGCACTGGTCCCTGCACTCTCGTGTGTCATTCGGTCTCGGGAATACACTGCACGCCCTTCACCCTGTCCTCAGGCCATCGGGCTTGTGCCTGGCCTCGCAACTGTCAACATGCTGCTCAGAACGGGCGCGTCTAAGCTCGCGGGTCATCAGAGTATTGACGTGGGGGTGGAAGTGCTGGGTCGTACGGTTTGCATTTCCTCAGCTTCAGCAGATGAGTCCACAGTCTTTCCCGAGGTGATCAAAGGACTGGGGACCCACGTGCTGCCGGCCCTTGATGTCCTCAGGCTGTCCCCGCCCAGCAGTTCTGTGGCAGCCTCTTACTGCGGGCTCCGCTTACATTTCCGGTCACCACACGGGTGCGAGACGTTCATCCGGGTCTGCCATTTGGATTTCCTCTTTGGGAAGTTCCCGCCCAAGATCTCTCTATTTTTCTAATGCTTTGGCCTTTTCTCATTGATTTATCAAAGCTTTTTATATATTGTAGACCCTAGTGCTTCATCAGCTTTATGCGTCGAAAGGTCTTCTACCCCATAGCTCAGTTCTACTCTTTCAGTGTATTTTGATACACAGTCTAATATACTTGAAATTACCAGTAGTTTCCTTTAATTGTCTGTGTTTTGTGTCTTTCTTAAGAAATCCTTTCCTGCTTCGAGATCATGAATACATTCTTGAATGTTATCTTCTGAATGCTTTACCTTTTATGGCTCTGTCTTTAATCCAGCCGGAATTGATTTTTGGGGATGGATTTAGGTGGGAGCACAATTTCTCATCCCCGTCACACAAGTAGTGATGTTTCCGGAGACCCCCTCTCTTTCCCCACTGCGGGGCCGTGTGACCGCAGTCTTAAATCAGGGGTCCACGCAGACAAGGGTCTGTTTCTGGGACCTTCATTGTGCTCTGTTTGTTTATCAGTCTTCCCCGCGGCGACCCCACACTGTCTTGACTATGAGGGTTCCTGATGTGCTCTGGTGTCCGCAGAAACACATCTTCTCACACCTTTCCTGGCTTTGTGCTTGAGCTGTTCTCGTGTCTTGCAAATGTCACCTTCAGTCAGGGCTCCCCTCGGCCATCTGCTAGTTCAGCAAACTGCCCCCCCCACCCCAGCAGCCCACCTGCCCCTCGCTCTGCCCCGCTATTCATTTTCCACGAAGTCTTTATTTCCGTCTGCCCGTGCTGGGTAAGCCGCTTCCTGGGTCAGAGGTCCTCGTGTGTGTCGCTGCTAGAAGGGAACCTGCACACGGCAGGGTCTTTGATGATTTTATTCTCTGATGGATCCTGAGTACTGGGAGCTGTAAATGTTTGCTGACTCGCATTTGTATTTCCATGTAGATCTTAGAATCAGGATTTTAAGTTCCACAAAAACTTACTTAGGATCTGGATAGAAATTTCTTTGGTTCATATTTTTTTAATGTTTATTTATTTTTGAGAGAGAGAGAGAGAGAGAGAGAGAGAGAGAGAGAAAGCAGGGGAGGGGCAGAGAGAGAGGGAGACACAGAATCCGAAGCAGCTCCAGGCTCCCAGCTGTCAGCACTGAACCCAACACAGGGCTCGAACCCACGAACTGTGAGATCATGACCTGAGCCCAAGTCGGACGCTTAGTCGACTGAGCCCCCCGGGCGCCCCAAAATTTCTTTGGTGCCATAAGTTACTTTGGAGCAAATTAATGAATTTGGGGAGAACCTGCATCGAGTCTTCTCTTCCACAAACATGGAATCTCCATTTATTTACGTCTCCTTTAATGTCACTGATAACGTTTATAATTTTCTTGATAGTGATCTCGTACCTTGGTTCTAGATTTTTGATATTTTCAATGTCGTGATGATGTCTGTTTATGAAATGTTATGTTCCCAAGTGTTGCGACCATATAGAAATAAAGTTGAGTCTCGGGGCGCCTGGGCGGCTCAGTCGGTTAAGCGTCCGACTTCGGCTCAGGTCATGATCTCACGGTTTGTGGGTTCGAGCCCTGTGTCGGGCTCTGCGCTGACAGCTCGGAGCCTGGAGCTGCTTCCGATTCTGTGTCTCCCTCTCTGTCTGCCCCTCCCCTGCTCATGCTCTGTTTCTCTCTGTCTCAATAATAAATAGACATAAAAAAATAATAAAAAAAAAGAAAGTTGAGTCCTGCACACAGATTTTGCATCCGCCAACTTTGCTGAACCCACTATGAATTATCATCATCTCTCCGTAGACTCGTTAGAGCCTCTTGCACGCAGTCGTGTCCTCCGAGAATAAAGGCCGTTTTGTCTCACCGCGTGAGCCGTCTGCCACATCTGGGCTGACACTGAAGACCAAGCCGTGCTGATGGGCATCCTTGTGTCCTTGCCAATCCGAGAGGGAAAGCTTTCAACATCTCCCCATTACCTGGGATCGGCGGGCGCCTAGGGATTGGTAGACGGACGGCCTTTATCAGATCAGCCGCGGCCCCTGCGCAAGCTGAGCCGCTCACACACAATTGCGTTCTACTGAATGCCTCTTCTGTGTCTACGGAGACGGTCGACATGCGAGTGCGCGAACCTTCCTTGGTGCCTGAGAGTCCTTGTGGTCTGGGAAGGGGAGCACAGCTCCTCCGGGGAAGGGAGGAGGGGAGGAGTGAAGACCTCAGGTGCCCCTTCCCCGCCATCAGGCCTCCTGCAGCCCCTCCCCGGTGTTTCCTTGCACTCAGTATCTGCCTCCCTGGCGTCCGGTAGTCACGCAGGTGTCTCCCTCGTGACCCGGAGCCCGCTCCCGGGCCCACCTCCATGTCCAGGACGCATACACACCGTGCTGACCTTTCCCAGATCAGTGTCACCCTGGGGCTGAGGACTGAAACTGGAGACGGCCCCATGGCCCAGAGCCTGCTGGAAGGACCTACCTGGCCAATCTGGAGCGGTTCCCCTGCCCTACTTCTCCCCTCCCGTGGAAAGCCCTTGCTCCAAGCCTGGTGCTCCCCATGCGGTCCTTGGGAGTGCAGGCCGCTCTTGTCTGGGGATCTGTGACACTGAGCTTATCTTTCTGTGGTATTGACCTCTGTGTCACCACGCAGTCACCTTTATAAACGTCCCGCACAGGACACCCCTCCGGCATCTACCAGGAGATGCAGGGCAAGGTGGAGATGGGGAGGTGGGGGGAGTCCATCCGTGTGCCCCCCGCTGTGAGCACCCAGGTGCTGGAGGGACCTAGGGAGGAACATGCAGAAACGAGCCCACCTGGGTGCTGTTCATGCAGCCCCTGGGACGTGTGCAGGTGTGTAGGTGTTCGTTCACCTGTGATGTGAGCAGGGGTGTGTGTTTATGCACCTGGGACGTGTGCAGGGGTGTGTGTGTTCATGCACCTGGGATGTGTGCAGGTGTGTGTGTTTGTGCACCTGGGACATGTGCAGGGGTGTGCGTTCATGCACCTGGGACATGTGCAGGGGTGTGTGTTCATGCACCTGGGACGTGTGGAGGGGTGTGTGTGTTCAGGCACCTGGGATGTGTGCAGGGGTGTGTGTTCATGAAGCCCAGGGTGTGTACACGTGTGTGTGTTCATACACCTGGGACGTGCGCAGGGGTGTGTGTGCTCCTGCAGCCCAGGGTGTGTGCAGGTGTGTGTGTTGATGCACCTGGGACGTGTGCAGGGGTGTGTCTTCGTGCACCTGGGGTGTGTGCAGCGGTGTGTGTGTTCAAGCACCTGGGACGTGTGCAGGGGTGTGTGTTTGTGCACCTGGGGTGTGTGCAGGTGTAAGCAGAGGACTCAGTGAGCACCCACACCTGGTTAGAATGAAGAGCTGCGGAGAGTGCGCGGAACACAACTCTACGTGTGCGCCACACACCACTTCTTTCGGTGAAGGTGGGACTGTTCCGTGTAGGCACCAGCTCCAGGCGGCGCAGCTAACCTGGGCGCTGTGTTCTGCGCACCCGAACCGCGCAGGAGAGACAGCTCGTTCGATGAGCCACGCTGGGAGAAACACAACTCCGTTCCCGTTTCTATGCCTTCCGTGGAGCCTGACGTAAAACTGTCGTTCGCTGAGGTGACTGAGAACACAGGTCAAGAAGTGCAGGACAAAGGACCGTGGAGACGGATCAGGTGGCTCGTTAATGAAAATACGTTTTCTCCCCCACAGTTTGTGTGTTCGTGGCGTCGTCAGATTTTCTAAACTTGGAAGCTGTCTCAGTTTTCTTCTCACTCCGAATCAACGTCCGCTTTGAAGCCTGGCTTTGTTTCTGTCGCTTTGTCTTCTTCTGTTTAGCGGGAGCCGTGATGCCCGTGCGCCAGCCCCAGGAGCCCTGGACCGGCCGGGCCTCTTGTGCCCGCAGGTGCCGGCTGGGCCACATGGGCAGTGGCAGTCCTGGGATCCTGCCTGGAGGTGGCTACCTTCCCTCCACTCCTCCCTCCCTTCCTTGCCAAGCCGAGTGCCCGCACCAGGCTGGAGCGGGGTTATAAGGAGGCGAGCTGGGCGGGGACTGTGGCAGAGGTGCCCCAGGCTGCAGAAGGGGTCAGACGCGGTAGAAGGGACAGTCTGGCTTCTGATCGGTGCTTCTCAGCTGGGGGCAGTTTTGCCCCAGGGGACAGTTGTCAACGCCTGGAGACCAGCTGGTCATCACATTCGGATGGAGGCCGTGCTGCTGACATCTGAGGTAGAGCAAGGGACACCGCGAAGCTTCCGGCCGTGGCCATGGCTGGGGGGCCCCGTGCAGAGCGGAGGCGTGGGGGTCCCCTGGCCAACGTGCCGGGTCTCCTGACCTCGGAAGCAGTCTGACTCCCTGCAGGGGACAGCCGGGCGGCCAGGCAAGGTCCTTGTTCCCATTTCACAGGTGGGAAGGCCGTGTCCACGTCGGTGGCCGGCCCAGCACCACGGCTCAGGGCTTGAATCCCAGTTACTCTGCCCAAGAACGGCTCCTGTGCGCGGGGACATTCGACCTTCCTACCCCTTCCGTTCGTCGTGCCCTCAGCTTCTGAGAGTTCAGAGGAAAGGTAACGTCCCCACTTTCCAGGTGAGGAAACTGGGCCGGGGCAGGGGAGCTCTGCTCCCTCCACCAGCCCGCCCAGCCGACCCCCTGCACTCCGGCCCCGGGCCCGCTCATCCGGACTCTGCGCTCCAGGTCCTGGGAGCCTCTGAGCTTGGCCTGCGAGCTCCTGGCTCAGGAGCCGACAAGGTGGAGCCGCTCCATCTCTCAGAACACGGTACGTGGCTAATTGGAAAGGAAGTTACCGGCCGGGGGTCCCGGGGCCTCTGTACATCGTCCAGGGGTCATGGAATCAAGGGTAACACCCAGGCTGCAGGGCGGCCGCGAGCTGTCGTTGCAGGAGGAGCAGGATGCGGGTGCAGCGGAGGTCGTGCAGGCCCGCGGGTACCCCCTGGGCCACCGCACACTCGCGGCGGGGCTGAGAGGTGCCCCCTCCCCTCTCTAGCCTCCAGGCCTGGCCGCCCCGTTGGGGTTCATCGGCCTGGCCGCTGCACTGCCCTTGGGCCCAGGGCTGGCGCTTATGAGCAGGGGGCAAGAGTGGGCTCCGTTCTCCGCGGCTGTGCAGCTGGGCCTCGGTTTGCCCGTCTGTAGAGGGGCCCAGGATGTCTTCCAGTCTGTGCCACACCAGGTGCTTAGGTGTGAATAGTGCATCAGGGGTCCCGAGGCTGGGGTGGGGGGGGAATCTAGGCAGGCTGGGCGGGCCCAGCCAGAGTAGCTCCAGGTCAGGGAGGGATTGAGCTGGGGAAAAATGCAGCCCTCTGCTGGGTGGAGGTTCCCAGGCCACACCAGGACCCCTCCCGGGTGGGTGGGGACCCTGCCTCCCCCTGGCTGTGTCCTTCCAGTGACCTGTGAGTCAGAACCGGCCTGGGAGGGAAGGCCGGAGGGGCAGGGGGGAGTGGGCGGGCAGGGTGGGGCTTCCGGTGCAGGCCCTGGGGCTGGGGGGACCTTGGGCTCCTGTGCTCGCTGCCTGAGTTCTGTTCCCTGCTCCCCTGGGAAGACGCACCCCCCCCCCCGTTTCCCTTGCAGAGGACGGCCCGGTGGCTCCTTCTGGGAGCCAGGGAGGGTGGGCACGTAGGGGTACACGCACCAGTGGTGCACACGCTTCTGTTGAGCGTGGTTTTATTCCTTCCCACCTTTTACCGTGAAAGGTTTCTAACAGGCTCACAGGCGACGGTGCGCAGAGCCGCCGCCTGTGGCCCGGGATCGGCCTCGCTGGGGTCTACTCCATGCAGAGCGGTAAACACCACCGATGCCCCCCGCCTGGGTGAGGACTCGGTCCTGCAGGGCCGCCTCTGGGCTCCACCAGGTCACCCTCTGTCCCCAGACGGGAGAAAGCCCAGCAAAGGCCAACTGGCCACAGCCGTCTGTGCCTCAGATCAGAGGGCGGAAAGGAGACCTTGGTGCCCTCTCTCCGCTCCACGCCCCCCACCCCCACACTCCCGGCCGCTTGGAGAAGGGCAAGGCCCTGTCGCCGAGCATTCCCGGGGTGATGGCCGCCAGCCTGGGGACTCCTGCGGTCCCAGAGGAGCGTTTCATCCTTACTCCTGGTGAGTGCATAGCCCCCTGCATGCTGTGAGCGATGCAGGGCCCCCCACCACGGTCTCAGCGCCTGCAACCCACCACTGCTGGGTGAACCCCCAGGGTCCATCACTGTCCCTGCTCAAGGGACGCAGCTACATGGGTTCTCAAACCCTCGCCTGAGAAAGCCCGTCTGTGGGCAGCGATGACCGGGCTTGGGGCAGGGGGTCCTGAGCCCTTGGGGAGCAGCTGTCGTGTCCTGCTCTGCCCGCTCGGCGGCGGCGGTCCTGCAGGGCGATCCTTGGGAGGGGCCTCCAGCTCCCCCCCCCGGAGCTTGGGGGGGAATGGGTCTGGGTGAGGTGGGGGGTGCCCAGCTTGGGTCTCCCGATCCCCTGCCTCCTCCGCTCTCCTGGGCTCTAGCGCCGTCCTGCTGAACACGCCTCCGCTTGTCCACTTGCTGTCCTTGGACCCACCCGACAGAGCTGGCTAGGTGTCCCCGTAGCTCCCCGGTGCCTTGGTTTACCGTTGCTGGACCATGTGCACTTGTAGGCAATGTCGATTTTTTTTAACGCTTATTTATTTTTGAGAGAGAGAGAGAGAGAGAGAGAGAGAGAGAGAGAGAGAAGCAGAGCGGGGGAGGGGCAGAGAGAGATGGAGACACAGAATCCGAAGCAGCCTCAGGCTCCGAGCTGTCAGCCCAGAGCCCGACACGAGGCCCGAACCCACAAACTGTGGGATCATGACCTGAGCGGAAGTTGGACACTAAACCGGCCGAGCCCCCCAGGCGCCCCTGTGCAATTTCTGTTATGCTGCTCTCGTGCCCACAGTGGATAATTTCTTAACTGTCTTCAGAACCTAAAGCTCTGCCAGTCCTTCGCCAGACTTCTGTCTGTGGTGCCCTGGAGGCGAGAGCTCCTTCTCAGTAGTCCTCCCGGGAGCACCGCCCGCACCAGGCTTCCTGAACGCTGGCTAGTCCAGGCCTTGAGGGCTCTGCTCCCGAAGCCGCTGGCCGGGAAGGCCCTGGCTTGCACTTTCTTTCCCCGAGGACCGCGCTGGTGTCCTGGGGCTGCCCTGACCCATGCTACAAACTGGGGTTCAAACCACAGAGTCTGTTCTCGCGGCGTGGAGGCCGCATACCTGAAATCCCCGTGTCAGCCTATCTGAAATCCAGGTGTCGGCAGGGCAGGGCCGCAGCCACCGAGGCTCTGGGGCAGGGTGTGGCTTTCTCCCGGCTTCTGGTGCTGCAGGCGACCCTTAGCATTTCTTGGCTTGGGGTCACAGCACCCCTGTCTCTGTGTTCTGCCGGGTCCGTATCTTTCTCTTCTCCTCAGGACACCATTCGTATCGGATCAGGGCCCGTCCTAATCACACATGACCTTGTTTTAACATCCTTGTATCTGCAAAGGCCCTGTTTCCAAACAACGTCCTGTTGTTCATGGGTCCCCAGGGTTGGGACTGCAACGTGTATTTGGGGGGCACAATTCAGCCCACAAGTACCTTCTAGGAACTGCTCTGTCTCCTGGCATTCGATGTGACTGTTGAAAGTCCGGTTTCCACTTGGTTTTCCTTCCTTTATAAGGTACTTGGCCTTTTGTCTGGCTGCCGAGGGGATTATTTATTTATTTATTTATTATTAAAAAAATTTTTTTTTGAGTGAGAGAGAGAGAGAGAGAGAGGTGGGGAGGGGCAGAGAGAGAGAGGAGATAGAATTTGAAGTGGCCTCCGCTGGTAGCAGGGAGTCCAGCGTGGGGACGCGGGGCTCCGGCCACAAACTATGAGGTCATGACTTGAGCCGAACTCAAGAGCCGGAGGCTGAACCGACTGAGGCCCCCAGGCACCCCCGGGGGGTCATGTCTCCACCTTAGAGTCCAGTAACTTTGTGAGCGAGCCCTCCTGCCCAATCACACACCCAGCAGTCATTTCTCATCTCGCTCTCCTGAGGCCTTCACGATGACTGGAACGTTCCAACCCCCGACCAGAACAGCCCTGACGGAGACAAGATGCCTGGAACACCACACGCATCGTGTCCCCTTTCCTGCCCACGGTCACCTCCCTGCTCCCCTGCACATGCCCCTGAACGTCTCCCTGGGAAACTCAGCGTCCATCCTGTGGGCGGAGGGGGTGGGTGTTAAGGCCCGAGCCCCCCCACCCCATGGCTGCTGCACCCGAAATATCTCTCTCCCCTTGTCTTGTCCAAGGCCTGTGTCTCCATTCACTGGCTTCTCTTATGAGTGTGTCCGAGTTTGCTCCACGACGGGGTGGGGAGGCCCGGCCTGGCGCCGCGCCCTCTACCTGCCCAGCCCCCTCGCAGGATGGGGGCAGGTGGCCGGGGCAGCGCCAGGGCTCCCGGCTCATCGCCCCGGTTGGCGGCCGGGGTGGATGCCTCCATGGCGGGGTTCCCGGGCTCTGTCCTGCTGCTGAGCTGCCCAAGAACGGGGCAAGCGCATCTTCCTTTATTTCGAGAAAGCTTTCTTGAGTAATAGTTTAGACGTTTGTTCTGACTGGTCACGCTTTGGGGATCACGTAGCCTTGGTGTTCGAGCACCCCTTCCTGTTCAAACAGGAGCAACAGGGGCACCTGGGCGGCTCAGTCGGTTGAGCGTCCGACTTCAGCTCAGGTCAGGAGCTTGCGGTTCGTGGGTTCGGGCCCCGCGTCGGGCTCTGTGCTGACAGCTCGGAGCCTGGAGCTGCTTCCGATTCTGTGTCTCCCTCTCTCTCTCTCTCCCCCTCCCCCACTCACACTCTGTCTCTCTCTCTCTCTCTCTCTCTCTCTCTCTCAAAAATAAATAAACATAAAAAAACCCCGAAATGTGAGTAACAAAAAGGAGCACGCCCTCCGCTTTTCCAAGGAGCGCTATCTTTGGCAAGACGCAGAAGCTTATCAGCAAGTGCTGCCGTGAGCTGATGAAACCTGTCATGGAATATTCCAGGATGCCTTTGAGCTCCGAAGGGAGACCCCGGCAGAGCTCCATGGAAAAGCGGCGGACACGCTCATTTTTGTGGCTCACGGCAGCGGGACCCGCAAGGAGGGCGGGAAGGAGGCGGCTGGGGTGACGGCCGTGTTTTCTATCTTCGTGGGATTTGCATTTGTCAAAGCTCTCTTCGTGATGTCCTCTGACGTTTGTCCGTGTCCCGCTGTGGGTTGGATTCTGTGCCCCCAAATTCGTATGTTGAAGTGCTAACCCCTAGCACCTCAGAATATGACCTTACTTGGAAATAGGTGTAATTAGCTAGCACGAGGTCTTACCGAGCAGGGTGGCCCCTAATCCAGCCCGGCTGGGCACGTCTGCACACAGCCACACGGAGGAAGAATGCGCGTGAGGGTGAGGGCATAGGTTCCAGGTGATGTGTCCACAAGCCAGGAGCGCCCAGGATGCCAGCAGCCCCCCAGGCAGCCTCTCCGCGCAGCCTCAGCAGGAATCAGCCCTGCGGACATCTTGACCTTGGACTCCTGCCCCCAGACTGCTGTTCAAGCCCTTTGTGCTTTGTAGCAGCGGCCCCGGAACCCTGGCTGTTTGAAGACTCTACTGAACGCTGAACTCCAGGTAATGAAATGCATGCTGAACGGTTTAAAGGCAATGGTACGGATATCACAGCCTAGGTGGGTACGCGGCTGGAAGTAAGGAGGCTTGATGGTTGGAAAGAGGGATGGACAGATGGGCAGAGACAGGATACGGCAAGTTTAAGAAGGGGTGACGGTTTGGGTGGCCGGTGGGTGCTCGCCGAGGGATTCTTCCCTTCTGCATGCTGGAGGATCTTCGGGATAAAATGTTGAAAAAAACTCGGTGTTTAACTAGACATTTCAGGTGTCTTTGAATAACCAAGTAAAATGACAACTGTCTGAGGGGAGGGGGCTCTTTTTCTCAGTCAGTGCTGCAGTGCCTGTGGGACACGATCAGGCACTAGAACGAGCATGACGTGCGTCGCTGGGACAGAACCAGCAGAAGGCGTGCTTTTCTGTCCTGTGCTTCTCCACATGTCTTCCGCCCGTTCCACGGCCTCAACGGCTGGAGCCCCAGCAGCCATGTTGCACCACGAGGTGGCTTTGGGGATGGAGGCCGTGCACTGAGGATGGGGAGGGCCAGATGCCAGGAGTCCGGGTCCCTGAGGCCACTGTGGAGCTCCACGCCACCCTGAACCCGTCACCTTCAGTCTTCTTTACTGAGGAGAGAAATGAGTTTTTATCCTGTTTGTGTCTCTTTTGTTGTGAGGGGTCCGTCACGAGCAGCCGAACCAAACCGTAATGGATACGGTATTGTTGACAGTCACCATCATCTTGGCCACTTTCCTCTTGGAGGGGCAAACGGAGGCTCGGAAAGGCACTGGCTCAGGTCACACAGCTGCAAGTGGCGGGTAACCTGGGTCTGTGTGGCTCAGGGTGTCCGCCTGGCATTCCGGGGGCCTCAGGCCTGGGGCCCACGTGAGGGGCCACGTGATGGTTCTCACTGAGTCACACAATGGCCAGCCTGTCTGCAGCCACTGAAGTCTGGCGGGAGGGGCCCCACGGTCCGGGGACAGAGACCTGCGCAGGGTCAGGCTCTTCTCCCACCAGCTGTCGTTGGGGTTTTGTCAGAATTCCTTCCAGCTCCTCCTCGTGTCTGGACGGACTGAGCACTAAGACACAGGAGACCGATGGAGGACAAGATAGCTTCACAACTGGTGGGGGGGTTCGGCACGGGACCACACATCCCCCCACCCGCCACGGGCTTAGTGCAACAAGAGCCTCTCACCTGCCCTTTACCTGGAAAACCTTAGGCCTTATGTGGGGCACATGCGGGTAGGGGGGAGCAGCCCGGGGCAGGCAGTGTGCAGGGACGGCCTGGGGGCGGAGCCAGGGCCATGGCCACCGCCAGTCCTTCCTGGGGCAGCCAGGAGCCCACGAGCCACCTCCCGGTGCTTCAGGAAGGGTGGTGTGCCCGCTGTGTGGACCCGGGTGGGGATGCCGGGGGGGCAGCGTCTGCCATTCCCCCGTGGAGGCAATGGCAGCCTGGTCCCCGAGCCCCTGAGCCTCAGTCCCCGTCAGCAAAGAGAGAAGGGGACTCTGCCTTTTCCGGAGCCCAGAGCCCGCTGCCGCCTTCACCCTGAATGCGGACAGGGGGTCCCCGATGGCCACTTTCATGGAAGACAGGGGGGCGCGGAGGGCCAATGTGCCACTCCATCTCGCTGCCATTCCACAGCTTCTGCGTGACTCGGCGGCCCTGACGCGGCAGCTGGTGCCGCTCCGTGCTGGTGGCCTGGTGGCGCGTGGGAGCAGTGGCCCCCCGCTGGGTTCCTGTAGCTCAGGAGGCTGCTTTGCTGTTTGCGGATGCTGCGTGGGGTTGGGGGGCGGCTGGAGACAAGGGGCTGTTCCTTGGGGCAAAATAACTGCTGTGTCACTTTCTGGCCTCGACAGGTGACAGAGGACATGCACATTCAGTGGCACCTGCTCTGTGCCCGTCACTCTATTTCCACCGTCGTCGTGACTGTGGAAACGTGCCACCGCCCGTGCGTCTGCGTGCACGTGGGCGCAGCTCAGGGGCTTCTGGGGCTGCCCCCTTCTCTTCCTAGAACTTCGGAGCCATGGCGCTGCACCAGGAACGTTTTGGTCGCTGTGTAAAGTGTCCGGCTTTCTGGGACAGTTCACTCCCTCCTGTGCAAGAGCTTGCTTCGCGCCAGGGCCGAGCAGGACTCTGACGAGGAGGCTGGGGCCCCGCAGAGTGACGGCCGTGAGGGACATGTGGGAAGAGCTGAGAGCACATGGAGAGAACCCTCTCGGGGGGTGGAGGAGTCACAGATCCCGTCCAGCTTCCGGGAGCACAGCGGAAATGAGCACGCCGAGGTGTGGCGCTGGGTCACTGCCAGCCCCGGATTTCTGCTTCTGGTGCGAAACGAGAGCAAACGGGAGACAGAGCCCTGTGAGCACCGCCAGGAAGAGTCTGGGGCGCCCCAAGGACTGGTCCTGGGGTACATCTGGGGTCACCTCAGTCCCTCTGATGCCTGGGTTGGTTTCCCATCACCACTCAGTAAACTCCCACTGTGCCCTTCCCAGGGCTGAGATGCAGGGACTAACAGTGGTTGCTTAGGTGCCGGTGCTTTACCCTCTGATCCATCCCTCCACTTACCTACCCATCCACTCAGGCAACCAGCCGTCCACTCATCCCTCCATCCATCCCTCCATCCACCCCCCGATCCATCCACCATCCATCCATCTACCATTCGTCCATTCATCATCTGCCATCTACTTATCCACCATCCATCCTTCCATTCATCCATCCACTTATGTACCCATCCACTCACCCAGACGTCCATTCACCAATCCATTTATCCATCCATATATCCATCCATCCACTATTATCCATCCATCCGTCCACCCACCCATCCACCCCCCCATCCATCCATCTATCCATCCACTTACCTACTCATCCACTCACCCAACCATCCATTCACCCATCCCTCCATCCACCCACCCACTTATCCATCCATCCTTCCATTCATCCATCATCCTTCCATTCACTTATGTACCCTTCCACTCACCCAAACGTCCATTCACCCATCCATTTATCCATCCATCCATCCATCCACTATTATCCATCCATCCACTATTATCCATCCATCCATCCATCCACCCACCCATCCACCCCCCCATCCATCCACCATCCATCCATCTATCCGTCCATTTACCTACTCAGCCACTCACCCAACCATCCATTCACCCATCCCTCCATCCACCCACCCACTTATCCATCCATCCTTCCACTCATCCATCCACTTATGTACCCCTCCACTCACCCAAACGTCCATTTACCCATCCATTTATCCATCCATCCATCCATCCATCCATCCACTATTATCAATCCATCCATCCATTCATCCATCCACTTATCCGTCCACTTATCTATCATCCATCCACCCATTCCGCATCATTCACAGATCCTGTCATGCCAAGGTGTGGGGGGCCCTGTAGTTACTCAGGACTCCCATGGGTCCTATACTCTGGCGGGGGGAGCAGACAATTAGCGGATGGTCTCCAATGGTGGGAAGCATGTAAAAGAAATAAAGCAGTGAGAAGGGATAGAGAGTTGTGGGGTCCCTGAGGAGCTCGGTAAATAGCCTGCTCTTCTGTTCGGAGTCCTGAGCCCGTGGAGAAATGAGTCAAAAAGCAGTCGCTGGAAACCTCAAAACCTTTACGAGGCTGATTTCTTCCCCAAGCGAAGCAGGCTCAGTGCCAGGGTCCATGGGACTTTTAGGAGCCATGGAAATGTTTGAAGTCCTTTTAAAAACAGAAGAAAACACAATCCAGCCTAGATTATATTCATCTTCTGCCAACATGGTTGTGAAATACATTTTTTAAAGTTTGCATTCAGAGTGAGGGCCCTGTAGACGCCACCGTGTGGGTCTGCCTTTTACTCCCGACAGGCGGCTCAGAGAACACACCTTAGTGGGGAGGCCAGGGGGCCTCCCACCCCAGCATGAGACAGTGGGGTGGGCCCTGGCTGAGCAGCTGGGGGGACCCCGCCCCATTCACCAACCCCCTTCCTGCGGGGGGTGGGATGAGGGCAGGGGGGAGAGGCAGGGATTAGAGCAATCCGTTTTCCTTGGGAGCTGGGCAGAAGGACCCAACTACCCCAGAGGCTGCAGTCTGCTGGGAGGGGCGCCGCCCGCCTGTGTCCCCAGCGACCAAGGTCCAGGATTCGTGGCCCCGCCCCGTGTCTGCCCCATTGTCCCCGGCGTAGAGGAGGCTGTGCAGTGACTGCACAGAGCAGCCTCCTGGGCCGTCCTGGACCCCGCAGGGCCTGGGATGCTTCCCACCAACCCCACCCTTGAAGTGAGGTCACCCCTGTGTCCCCAGGGACTCCCCCTCCCCCACATCTCTCAGGACCTTCAATAAGGTCTGTGCACTTGGCCTCCCGACGCGACGTCCGCTTCTCGAAGACCCCGGAAAACAACCCACACCTGAGAGAGCGCAGGGGGTGATGGGACGGGGCAGCGCCCACCACTCGACCCCCCTGCTGCCCTTCCCTACCTGGCACTTAGCACCTGGCACCTGAGGGCCCAGCATACCTTCATGTGTTCCATTCCCACAGGGCAAGGGTGGAAATGCAGGTGTCTGAAGGTGCTGGCACAGAAGCTTCTGGGCTCCAGGCCCCCGTTGTTTCACTCAGGGCAGGGGCAGGGGCAGAGCATGAGCAGGAGCAGGGGCACAGGCAGGGGCAGGGGCTGGGGCAGGAGCAGGGCAGGGGCAGGAGCAGGGGCAGGGGCTGGGGCAAGGGCAGGGCAGGGGCAGGAGCAGCGCAGGGGCAGGAGCAGGGGCTGGGGCAGGGGCAAGGGCAGGGGCAGGGGCAGGAGCAGGGCAGGGGCAGGGCAGGGGCAGGGGCAGGGGCAGGAGCAGCGCAGGGGCAGGGGCAGGGGCAGGAGCAGCGCAGGGGCAGGAGCAGGGGCTGGGGCAGGGGCAAGGGCAGGGGCAGGGCAGGGGCAGGGCAGGGGCAGGAGCAGGGCAGGGGCAGGGGCAGGAGCAGGGTGGGGCAGGGGCAGGGGCAGGAGCAGGGGCAGGGGCAGGACCACCGCAGGCACCTCCAGCAGAGATAGATTTCATGCAGGGAGGGGGCTGTTTGCACACTCGGAAGAGGGTGTGCACCGGGTCCCTGCGCCTGCTCTCACACTCCCGGGGGTGCAGCCAGCCGACCTGCCCCAGCCTCCAGCCCCGTCACGCCCCTTGGCTGCCACCAGCCCCTGGGGTCTTCTGTGCACACGTGACCGCATCCCGAGTCTCATGAAAAACGCAGGAGCGGGGGCGGTGCTGGCCGGGGATCTGCGTCTCCGCCGGTCTGAATGGCACGTGCACTCCACTCACGGGGACCGCGACCCGGCGACGAGGGGCCTCGCCTCGCAGGTGATGGCACCCTTCAGCTTACAAAGCCCTGCCCGGGCCGTGGCCTGGCCGACCGGCCCAACGGTCCCCAGAAGAGAGGCTGGTGTCGCTTTCAGGGGAGGGACCGGTGGCCCCGAGAGGGACGGTCCCCATCGTGGCCGGGCTGGGCCCGCGCTCCTGCGTCCAGATGTAGCCGAATCCTGCAGTGCCGCCCGCCGCCCCTCCCCCAGAAGCCTGCGTGTGGCTGGGTGCCCTCTGGGGACAGCAGTGGTCTTCCCACTCACACGCTGCCCCGGGAGGCCCCTGCGTCCAGCTCGCCCACGGGGGACAGTGTGGCCACGGGGGCGGCCAGGACGAGGGGCTGCCGGGCCATCCCCAGGGACCCCTGGCCCCATGACGCTGACCCAGCAGCCTGTCTTCACAGCCTGGCTGTGTGCTGGGCCTGGGAAGTACCTGCCCTTGGGGACCCTTCTCTCTGGGGACAGAGTCAAGCCCTGCCATGTCCAGGGTCGTGGCCGTTGTCCTGCAACCAAAGAGGGACGAGTGGGAACGTGGCAGGAACTGGTGGTTGGGGAGGCGGAGCCAGAGGAGAGAGAAGAGAAGAAGGGGGGTGAGGGGAGGAAGAGGAGGAGGCAGGCGGGGGGAGGAGGAGGAGGAGGCAGGCGGGGGGAGGAGGAGGAGGCAGGCGGGGGGAGGAGGAGGAGG
>CM053567.1:189321645-189342031 GCA_028646485.1 Cryptoprocta ferox
CCAGACAGCGGCTCGGGCGCCCGCGGGCTCTTTGAATTGGGCTCCGCACGCAGTCACTTCTGCCAGAGGCAGGGGCTTGAGTGGACCCTGGGTCCGGGTGACTGTTTTGCCCCTTTATTGAGATACGATTGACCTGCGGGAAACTGTACGATTTAACGTGTTCATCCTGGTGAGTTTGGTGCTAAGTGTCCCACCTGTGACACGTCGTGTGCCCTAGACGCATCGCTGGCTTCCCATGATGCCTTTCTTCCCGCGTGTCTGCTTGTCTCGTAATCATTGATGATCTACTTGCCTGTTTAATATTGAACAGATTCTGTTTTCCGTTTGATTCTCTACTAGTTCTTTTCTGTGAGGCGTTACTATTTAAGTTAAAGAGAGTGAGGGAATCCAGAGTGTGCCAGCTGTTTGCCCGTGAACTGTTTCTTTTTCTCCCTGTTTTTTGAAAAATTATTTTAGAGAGAGTGTGTGTGTGTGTGTGTGGGGGAGAGAGAGAGAGAGAGAGAGAGAGAGAGAGAGAGAGAGAGAGAATCCCAAGCAGACTCCAAGCTCAGCACAGAGTCCGACACAGGCCTCGATTCCATGACCCTGGGATCATGACCTGAGCTGAAATCAAGAGTCAGGCACAGCCAGCTGAGCCCCCCAGGGGCCCCCCTTTCCCTCCTTTCCCTCGGAGTCCGATGGCCGCTGCGTCGGGGGCATTGCTGCTACAGGAGGTGTGTCCCGCTCCGAGCCCGGCAGGCCTCGGCATTTCGCAGAAGGTCGGCGCCAGATCAGGACTGACCTTTGCGGGATGCAGCGTGTAGTTCAGACCCCCAAAGACTTCAAACCCGAAACGCAGTCACGGGGGGCCTGGCAGTAACACACAGGTGGGCACCAGAGTCTGCGGCTCACCGGGCCCCTGGCCGGATGTTGGCCCGTTGATTCCCCCCAGGGTCCTGGAGAGGTGGACAGATGAGAAAGGGCCCCACAGCGGAGCCGGCTGGCGGTCAGAGAATACTCAGGTCCTCCCCCCTGCGGTCCCCAGGAGGGACACCGGCGCCATCGCGCGGTCCACACTGCAGTAAGCACAGAGGGCAGAGCCAGGAGCCAGGCCCTGCCTTCCTTGGCTGTGACTCCAGATGCTCACAGCCCTGGGCCTGCGGAGGAGAGACGCTGTGGATGCCTGGGCTTTAGTGCTGGGTCCTTGGCCTGGGCGGACTGCGGGCCACCTCTCCCTACTGTCACCGCCCAGCCCCGATGTGCCCTTCCTGGGAAGTGAGCGCGCCCCGAACCCCTGTCCAGTTCCTCTGCCCCGGAAGGTACGCTGAGCCCCAGCCTCCCCAGGGTCCTGGTGTTCTCCTGAGAGTGCCCACGGAGGGCATCCAGGCGGCCACGGGGCCTGGGGCAGAGCTCAGGAGGGCAGGTGGGTGCCCTGTGAGGAGCCTAGGGCCTCCAGGTGGGGGCGCACCGAGGCTTGGAAAGGAAGGGTTTGGGCTTGGGACAGGTGGTGGGGTGTGGGTCCCGAGGAGACCGATGCCTGCCCCGGGAGAGCCAGCAAAGGAGGTAGTGAACCCACAAAGCAGGGGCATAGAAGCTTCTGGAGAGTTAGAGTTTCCTGCCCTAAGCCCTGCCATTCATTTGGCGCCATCTGTTTGCTCCCAAGAACCTTCCCTGACTAGTTTTCAAGCCGGTGGACGGGGCCTGAGCTGACACAAGTCGTGGGAAAGGCGGGAGCAAGGGCCGGGCCTCCCCTCGGCCTCCCCGCGGGCTGCGCTCCCTTCCGGAGCCTTGGGGCCACGCAGCACCGCAGCAGAGAGACAGCATGAGGAATGCCTTGCGGGTGGGGACATCTGTCCGCCGTGTTCACTGATCGCGTCGTGAGCCGCTCTCTGGTAGCTGCGGTTTATTTCCTGTCCTAGTTACGAAATGCAAGGAGAGGGTAATGGTGTCCTCCCCATGCTCTGCGTTGTCCGTACCCCCCACCCCCGTATCGGGGGCCTCACGGAGGCCCCCAGGGTCCAGGCGGGAGGCGGGGTGTGCTGGTGCAGGAGCCGGGCCGTGGCCGTGGTGGTGTCACCGGGAGGAAGTGGCAGCCGCGTGCTCAGGCGCTGGCGGCGGGCAGGTCCTTACAGACTGGGCACGGCCACATCACGCCACGCAGCGGGCATCTTCCCGGGGGGCCGGCTCCGTGTCCTCGCCCCGCAGGGCGGCCGTCCCCCCAGGTTCTCGCAGACGAGCACGTGTGGCGGGTCGACTGTCCGGGACCCTGGCTCCTCCCGCTCGTGTTTTGTGGTCCGGCCGCCCTTTCCCAGGGTCGCCGTCTCCGGGGCCGCCCCCGCCGCTGTCTCTTGCGGCGTGTTGTCAGCGTCCTCCGCTGTCGCTCCGTAGCTGCAGCTGTCTCCCGTGAAACTGTCCGAGCTCCACGCGGATCTGAAGATGCAGGAGAGAGAGGAGTTCGCCTGGAAGAAGCTGAAGGCTGAGGGCCTCGACGAAGACGGAGAGAAACAGGCCAAACTCACACGCAGCCTCAGCGGTATCTTTCCTTCCTTCTCCGTGCAGGGGGTCTGTGGCGGGAGGGGGGCGGGGCCACCCCTCCTCGGAGGAGCAACCTGGAGGAGCGACCTTGAGCCGTGGGCGCGGCTGCTGGGCCCTTTGGTGAGGCTCTTGGCGAATTGTAGGGAGAGTCGGGGCAGGGGTGCCGGGGCGCATGAGCACACGAATGGCTGACGGCCCCCGAGCTGCTTGGCCTGGGAAGGAGGCCGGGGGCCACCGAGTTGGCCGTGGTCACCGTGGGGACGTCCCCAGAGTCTGGTAGTTAAGGGGAAGTAGTTTTCAGATCTGTAGTGAAATAATTTCTTTTTCCTTTTAAGTTCATTTCTTTGGGGGGGAGGGGGGGGAGCAGAGAGAGAGATGGAGAGAACCCCAGCAGGTTTCGCTGTCAGCACAGAGCCCAGCGCGGGGCTCGATCTCACGAATCGTGAGATCATGACCTGAGCCGAAAGCAAGAGTCGGACACTTAACCAGCTGAGCCCCCAGGCGCCCCACAAATAATTGTCTAACCGTTCAGGCGGAGGGGAGTGGGCTGCTCGCTTCTGTGGGTGTTCGGAAGAGACGGAGCAGCCGTCTGCCTCGGTCTCCCCGCATGCAAAAGACCCGCGTCCTCGGGGCTGAGAGGTCACTCGAGCCCCCTTGTCCGCCTTCCTCCGGTCCGGCACACATCCGGGGTGGGGGCAGGACTCAGCTCGCCGCCCGCGCCCCGGGTGCCCCACATCGGCTGTGTCGCGGGGCCGCTCCCCAGCTGACCGGTCTGCTGTCCGAGTAGCGAAGAGCAGAGAGCGGGAGCCCCGTCCCCGTCCGCCTGGTCGCTCCCGAGCCTGGAGGCCAACAGCGCCCTGGCCTGTCACCCGCGCCGGGAGCGGGCGCCCTGGCCCGTGTGAGCCTGCCGCAGCCCGGGGACCACCGTCCGCCCCTGCCGCTCGCCCAGCCGGCCCGGCCACACGCGGCGTGCTCCTCCTCTGTGGTAACGACCGGGTGCTCTGCGTCCACTCAGGTCTCAGCTCCTTCCTGGCCCGACCACAGGACACACAGGCCTAGAGGGAAGGTAACTCGTCTGTAGCCACGGGCGTGGGCACAGCAGGCTTCGAGAGCAGGGTTTTCTGGGCCTGCTGCCCTGCACCCTGACCGCCAGACCCCGTGAGACCCGTGCGGAAGGTTCAGGTCACATCGCGCACCTGCTTCTGCGGGGAGGACGGCCGTCTGACTGCGGTTTACATGTGGCCGCACTCGAGTGCGGCGAGACATACAAGAGACCAAGGCGAGGGGCACCTGGCGGCTCAGTGGGCTGAGCGTCCACCTTCGGCTCAGGTCATGATCTCACCTTCATGGGTTCGAGCTCCGCGTCAGGCTCTGTGCTGACAGCTCGGAGCCTGGAGCTGCTTGGGATTCTGTCTCCCTCTCTCTCTGCTCCTGCCCCGCTCATACTCTGTCTCTGTCTCTCTCAAAAATAGAGATTAAAAAAAATTTTTTTAAAAAGCAAGGCGAGGTAGCAGAAGCGTCAGCTGAGAGGACACTAGGGATGGCCGCCCCCGCCGGAGTGTGTGGGGGGCCGCCCCCCGGGCCTGGACAGGAGCCTGACCTGGAGCTTCCACCAGGAGAGGCGGCACTGGAGGGGCCGGAAACCTTCGCACATTCTTCTTTCTGGAAGGAAGCAGCCCCCAGTGGACGGCGCAGGGCCGAGGCAGAGGAGCAGGAGGGCATAGAAAGGGGTGGCCAGCTCCCGCCTTCCTTCGTCCCCTGTGGCCTCCTGGGCGTGGCATCCGGCCCAGATAGTGTCCCAGGCCGTGTTCCCTGTGGAGCCGTTTTCTGCGTGGGTGGTGCGGGCTTCATGCGTGGGGGGCCAGGTGGCCAAAGACTCCGCGGACGGGAAGCTGGAGCGCTGAGGCAGGTGCTCTCGAGCATTCACCCCTCCCCGGGCAGCTGGCCCTGTCCTAGAGGTGGCCTGGGTGTCCCCGCACGCCCTTGGTTCCCCCCCTACTGCCCCCATCCCACTACCATTAACAGAGCTAGCTGATGCCACACCTAGGGGACCGCAGTGTGCAGCATCAGACCAGGACTCGAGACGGGAAAGGGAGGACCAGGCGTGACCTGGTCCGTCCTTGGCTTGCCGGCCGCGTGGTCGCCTGGCGCTGCCCCAGCACCTTAGGGAGCCTTCCACACTGGATCCACCTGGTCCGGGCGGCAGTTTGGACGGAGGGCCCTCATCCCATGTTGAGTCCTGAGCAGATGGGTCCTGCTCTGTCCGCCCTGCGCCCAGCCCCCGCCATGGCCACCACGTGTCCCCGAGTGCACATGGGGGCGTGGCAAGGCCCCGGAGTCCTCGCCCGTGAGCAGAAGGGTGGGCTTGCTGCTCCATGGGCCCCCTTCTAGCTTGAGCGTTTGTTTCTGGCTCCAGTTCGTGCCAAACCCAGCAGTACTGGAATCCAGAACCTTCTGTCTTCCGGGCTGCTGAATGCAGCCTGAGACTCGTGTGACGTCTTCTGGGGGGTCCGGTGCAGCGTACCCACTCGGACTGGGGAGGCTGGGGCCAGGCGTTCTCCGTCCATCCCCGTTGCTCCTTCCCCTGCTCGGGGGTTTCCGGGACTGCTCCGTGGTCGGGCGTGCGGAGCCAGTCGGCCGGCGGCCGGATGTAACAGCTCCCGTGTCTCTCCTAGTGATCCTGGCCAAGTACGGCCTGGACGGGAGAAAGGACACCCAGGCCGTGAACAGCAACTACCTCAGCGACACCGCCGAGGACGACAGCCTGGGAGACCCCAAGCTGGAGAAGCTGTGGCACAAGGTACCCCTCGGCGCTGCCCGGGATCCCCATAACGTGCGCCCTGGCGTTGAGAGTTGGAGCTGCTGGGGCCGCCTCTGCTCTGCGCGAAGCTCCTTTTGGGGGCTCTCAGGGGACATGGTCTGCTTCTGCGGGCGCCCAGCCAGGGAATTCTGCGTGGTGTGTAGCCGCCGGAGCTCGGGCTGGATCGCACGTGAACACCCGGCTCACGGTGCCACTCGGGCTTCGTGGTTTTCTGTGTCCGGGTACTACTTGGGGTTTAAGCCTTGTGGTGTCTGGTCCAGAGGTGCTCTCAGGGCACGGGGCGGGCGTGCCAGGGCGGTGCTCACGGCCTCTGGTCTCCTGAGGGTGCTGACTCCAGCCAGGTGCAGGCGGACTGCAGGACCGGGTGGTGGCCTCGGCGAGTCCCTCCCCTCTCCTTCATCCTGCTCCTCTGGCTTCTGTCTGGACCACACTGAGTGGGACCAAGAATTAGGATTCTCACACCACTCTCGTCCTTGATCCAAGGGGTGCAGCCACATTGGGGGGGGGCGTGCACTGTGGCCACCATGTCCCCTCGTTCCTGTGGGGCAGGTGGATGATGATGAGGTGACTGGACTGAGGTCCCTCCCAGGGCAGGGGGGCATCTCCTCCTCAGGGGCCCTGCTGCTCCCACACCTTTGGTGGCTGTCACACCTCTGCTAAGCCTGGTGATGTTGCTTTGTATTTTCTGGCCACATCCCGGGTTGGAGGGTCATCGAGACAGGGAAGCCAGGGGTCTGGGGGCAGGGCCCGGTGATCTGCCTGGGGGTCGCCCTGGGGCGTGGGCAGGCTCACAGTGCCGGCTCCTTCAGGCGAAGACGTCGGGCAAGTTCTCCAGCGAGGAGCTGGCCAAGCTGTGGCGGGAGTTCCAGCACCACCAGGAGAAAGTGCACGAGTACAATGTGCTGCTGGACGCCCTGAGCAGAACCGAAGGTGCCCGCGGCCCCTGCGTGGGGGTGGGGGGCGCAGCGGGGCGCCTCTAGCGGCCGCGCGGGCATTTGCTCAGATTCGATTCGGTGACTTCTCCGGCCTGGGAGCCACGCCTGCACGCGGCCCCGCCCTCCCAGAGTCGGCCACCCCTCACCGCTCCCATCCCGCTCCCGTCCCGCTCCCGTCCCGCTCCCGTCCCATGCAGAGATCCAGGAGAACATCATTAGCCCGTTGGACGTGGGCCGAGTCAAGGAGGACGTGCTGCACAGCAAGCACGCGGAGCTGAAGGACAGGCTGCGCCGCATCAACCGGGGCTTCGACCGCCTGCGCCAAGTCAGCCACCGGGGCTACGGCGCCGAGGCCGGTGAGTGTGCGCCCGGCTGTGAGTCCCCCACGACCCCCCCACGCCCCATGTGGGGTGCCTGGCCGCCCGCTCGCCGTGGGGTGCTCCCGCTGCCGTGGGGTGCTGCCGCTGCTACTCGGGAGCTCTGCCTTGTTCCCCCCCGCCCTCCGCTCGCGTGCGCTCTCCGTCACAGGCACAGGAGCATCCGTGTGGCTGCTTTTCCTGACCCAGGGACGCAGCGGGTCAGGAGACAGGGTGCCGGTGCTGCCCGCTGCCGTGGGGGCAACTCTGACCGCCCTGCCCCTGCCCCTCCCTGCCTGAGCCACTCCCTCCAGGGGTCCGGGCCCAGCAGCAACTCCCCATCTCCTGCCGTCCACCCAGTCCTTCGAGAACACTCCCGCCAAACTCCTGGAGGGCCCTGGGCAGGAAGGGTCCGCTGAGGGGGGTGGGCAGCTGGGCCCGGCCTGCTCCGGGGTCCTCCAGGGACGGAGAGGTGAGTGGCCCAGCAGGGCCATCGCCCTGTCTGCTCAGAAGAGCCGGCTGAGGTCGAGTCCTTTCCAGGTGCTTAGTTTTGCTCTGGAGACAGAAGGACGGGCAGTGGCCCGAGCTTCAGACTGGAACTGTGGGTAGCGTGACCCAGTCCTGGCCCAGAGGCCCCAGGACTCCCTCCCCTTCTCCCCCACTCCTGCCCGAGGCGGCTCTGCACCAGGTGGGACCCTGTCAGAGATGCAGGCTCATGCTCGTGCACCAGGGGGCAGTGAGAGCATCGCCAAGGCCACGGGCCAGCAATGCCTTGAGCCACAGGCTGAGCGTGCATGGGAACAACACTCATTCCCTCCTGAGGGCACCAGACGCGCGCACGCGTGCACACGAGTCAGAAGCGTGCCGCCCTAGTCACGCGGGCTGCTTCTGCCTTTCCCCCAGAGTTCGAGGAGCCCCGAGTGATAGATCTGTGGGACATGGCCAAGTCCGCCAACTTTACCGAGAAGGAGCTGGAGTCCTTTCGGGTAAGGAAGGTGCCAGGAGACGCTGGCTCACGGTATTTGGGGCACCTTCTAAGCTTTGTACTAGCTTGGCAAGTGTGATTGACAGACCAGTGTTTTCATAGGTTTTTTTCCCTTTTGTCCCCTGTGTTCCTCCACCGTGCTGGCTGACGGCCCTGTGGGACTGCCATGCTCACGTCTGGGGACAGTGCTGGCCTCCAGCGAATGGAGGGTCCGGCTCAGCTTTGGATGCCCTGGGTGTGAGGACAGAGGGCTGGTGCAGAAGCACGTGGGGCCCTGGCGGCAGGCCCGGAGGGAGGGGCCTCTGGGTTCCCTGAGTGTCGCCTCAGTGCGGGTCGTGCTGTGACCAAGCGCCGCAGGCCAGCGGGTCAGGGATCAGAAGGGTACAGGCAAGAGGCTGCCATTTGCTGGGACAGAAGCCTGGGGGTGCAGGGCTCCGAGTGCGGCCCATGGAGCAAGAGGTCATCCTAAGATGTGGGCCCTGGAGGCCGCGGCTGAGCTCACAGGGGCGTGGGGGGTCCACAGTCCCAGGGGCAGGGAGGGCAGAAAGGGGGGCCCCCGAGGAGTCCTTACCAGCGTGAGAACCAGGACGCTGCGGCAGGAGACGCGGCAGGGAGGTCGGCGTCCGTCTGCGGCTGGGTGGGCAGGCCCCCCCCTTGTAGTGCTCAGCCTGGCTCAGAGGGAAGTGTAGTGTTGGCCCCCGTGGGCCCTGGGCAGGGCACCTGGTCCCCCTCTGGAGGTCCCGAGGAGGTGGCCAGTCAGCCGAGACCAGGATGTGGGGGACCGGCCAGTGACCCTGACCCGAGAGCACTGTGTGTGCAGGAGAGGTGGGAAGGGCAGTGTTGCAGAGCCTTTCCAAGCTGGCGGCCACTCCAGATGGGACAGATGGCCATGGGGACGGAGGGGAGGACAGTGCACGCGGTCGTGGTTGAAGCCCAAGTCCCAGGTGCCAGGCTAGATGTGGGGTCGGGGCTAGAGGAAGCCAGATGCCCGACAGGTTCCATTCACAGAGGGTGTGGGGGCAGGTGGCCTGCGAAGGCCGCTGGGTTGTGGGGGGCACCTCCAGTGGTGGGAGTGCTCCCTTCCACCTTCCGGATCAGCGGGCGGCGGGGTTGGCCCCCTGGAGCTGTCCTGTCAGGCCGCACGTTGAGGGGCTCGGTGTGTGTGCCCTCAGAGGGGGGTAGGGTAGCCCCTTGCTTCCTGCGCTGAGCCCCGTCACCAGCGGGACGGGCCCGGGCCCCAGGCGCGCGGCTGTGGGGAGGTTTGCCCAGGGACCCTGGAGCGGCGCGGGGTGTCCACTGGGGGACAGTCGGCTGTTTAAACGTTATTCTAGGAGGAGCTTAAGCACTTTGAGGCCAAAATCGAGAAGCACAACCACTACCAGAAGCAGCTGGAAATCTCTCACCAGAAGCTGAAGCACGTGGAGAGCTTCGGGGACCAAGAGCACGTGAGCCGGAACAAAGAACGATACGCCATGCTGGAGGGGAAGACCAAGGAGCTGGGCTACAAGGTGGGTGCGCTGTCTGCGGGGGGACCGGCCACACAGGACTGCGGCCTCCCTCGCCCCGCGTGCGGAGCGCCCCCTCCTCCACGGAGGCGGGGGCACCATCTGTGCCTGGAGGTCACCTGCCGCAGCCACAGGCCTGCTCCCACGGGGACAGGGCCAAGCCTTCCCCTCTGGGCCTGTTTAGAGCCGGGGACACCTGTGCCGCCAACTTGTACTCCCAGTGGGGTGGCCCTGCATGGGGTGTGAGCATGGGCCCGCGTGTGGGGGGCAGTGGCTTTGGTACATCCGTGTGCCCATGGCAGGGCACTCCCCCGAGAATCCGGTGAGCTGCGTGTGGGGATGGGAACCGTCCCAGGGCAGCGGCAGGTGGCCTGAGCAGAGTGGGGTCCCTCTGGGGCCAGTTTGGTGGTTCCTGGTGGCCTGCAAATCGGGTGCCCATCTGGGCACTGAGGTGGGGCTCTTGCTACAGGAGAGCCCCTGGGTCAGCCTCCACGGGAAAAAGGGGCAGCAGGGTGGCGTGGACGCTCTGAGGAGGGGCACGAGCCTAGGCTGCTGCTAGGACCCACAGAACACTCTGGAAACAGATGGGATGGGTTGTTTCTGGAGGGAGCGAGGGAGAGAGAAGGGACCTTCTTCTGTGTCTGAATCTGGAGCCACACGAATGTCCTACCTGTTCAGACTCAAACTTTCCAGTGAGACAGGGCGGAAGTAGCAAAGTGGGGGGGGTCTGTGCCTGCGTGGGGTGCAGGGTCGGGAGAAGGTGAGCGCCCCGCAGGGGGGCGGTTCAGAGCGACACCGCGGGGCAGGAATCCGTAGGGGGGATCTGCTGCCATGGGGGGGTGGGAGCAAGCAAGGGCGCGTGCCGGGCGGGAGACTGCGTGGAACGGACTCGGTGGGGCCGGGGCCCGACGGCCGGTTCCCAGAGGCAGCCGCTTCTGAAAGCGAGCGGGCGGACGACAGAGACGCCGCTCTTCATTTCCGGGTGATCTGTCTCTCGCCGCATGTTGTTAGCACTGGGCGGTGGTGTTCCAGCTAGTGTCCGGCTGCTTCTGTGAGTTATTCTGGGCAGTTCCCGGATGGGTGCAATTGTACGTTAAGAAAGGCAGGAGCTCCGGAGTTTTCACGTTTCAGACCATGCGTGGCGCGCGTCGGGCCGATGGCCTCCGGGCTCACGCGCGTCCTTGTTTCAGGTAAAGAAACACTTACAGGACCTGTCGGGCCGCATCTCCAGAGCGCGTCACAACGAGCTGTGACGGCCGAGAAGGAGCGGGGACGCCGGGACCGGGCTCCGCCTAAGGACATGCCCGGGTGCTCCGTGGTGGCGCTTGACACAGACAGGACTTTGGAGGAGGCGCGGTGGGGACCGGCCTGGCGTCCGTGGTGCGGGAGGCCTGCTCCGATCCCCCGAGTGCCCGGTGGGGGGGGGTCGGACTTTGAATTTGCCCCTGGAGATACCATGTTCGGAAAAACATGTCGTGGGGTTTAAACTGTCCATGATCTGACGGTCGCTTGGTGGTCTCCCTGCGTCTGTGTCTTGTTCCTCTTCCGCCTGCACCCCTCACTCCCCGGCTTCTCCATTGGTGACGTGGGACGGGCCACGGTCCCCCTGGTTTGACACTTGGAAGCTGCGGGGAGGGGTGGCCCAAGCCAACCTCTGCGGTTGGGCGTGTTCCTCCGCGTCCAGCAGGAGTGCCTGAGTGGCCCGGGTGTGACGCTCCACGGGGACCGTTCTCTGACTTCACAGCAGACCTCCCCGCAGGGCCTCACCCTGTTCGCGGGTCTGAATCTGGAAGAGTCATGACCCCAGCGCCACGCTGTGACAGCAGCCACATCCGGGTCTCCGCTGGGACGCTGGGCTCCACCGAGCATCCATCCCTGCGGCCAGTACTATGAGAGTCAAGTGCAAGGGTGGCGTGCTAACAGGGCGTGTTAGGACGCGGTAAAGCCGAGCAGGGAGGCGGCCCCGCCATGGGCTCCCACGTGGGCCACTGGGCGAGGGGCGGGCCTTCCTGCTGTGCCCCCAGCACAGGAGCCTCTCCCTGAGCCTCCACGTCTGTCGGCCTGACCGGGTGGCCAGAGTGTCCCTCCCGGCCCACAGCGCACACGGCTGCGGGCGGGCCTGATGGGCAGGGCGGGGTGACCGCTCGGGGCTGCCTGTGGGACTCCGCGCTCCAGGCGATGCACGTGTTCTGAGTGTCCCCGGGAGGAGGTCAGGCCCAGGACATGGAGGCAGACAGAATAGGACACCTGATTCCGTTTACCATCCGGGAAACTGACGACTTGAGGGAGCTCCTGGCCTCCAGATGTCAGAGGTGCGGCAGAACCGGACGCTCTCCATGGTCTGTCGTTGCCTCCGCCGCTGGAGGAAGCGGTAGGAGTCGGGTCCCCGGGCCAGGGCCCAGGAGTCCCGAGTGTGTGCCCTGGGACCCGCCCCCAGGTCAGCAAGTGCAGAGGCCTGCCTCCTCCGCCGACCACATGGCCTGGGTCCCCCCACGTCCACACAGCAGAAGCTAATTCCCACGGTGAGCGTGTCAGGAATGGGACCTCGGGGCAATCGGATCGTGAGGGAGGGGCCCCCTGCCCCTCCGCGGGGCCAGCGCACAGCGAGAGGTCCGGTGGGCCAGCAAGCAGGCCTCGCCAGACACCCCGTCCGCCCGCACCTTGATGGTCACTCCGGCCCCCGGAACCGGTGGATCCCTGTGGTGCGGCCCCAGCAGACCTGGCATCGCTTTCTTGGTTGACTCAAGTTGGACTTCCCTGTTTGAACTTCGTGGGCAAGAAATGAGGGCGCACGGTTGGGCGGGGGGGGGGGGAGGGAGGGCATCAGACTTCTAGGCAGCAGGTTGAGATTCAGTCATTATTTCCCGGAAACGGGCACCTCCTCGCTGTTGCGTTCTATTCCATCATGAAGGTTCGGCGTTTCAGAGTCGGTTTGAGTTGTTTGCGGGTCTGGCTGGCGAGCAGGCTGCAAGGCCGCGGTGACCGGTCCCCTGCACGCACGCACCCTGTAGGCTCCAGGGAGTAGTGGCGACAGGCCCAGGGGACGCGCTCGTCCCGGCGCGCAGGGCAGTCCCGGCGGCGTTCGCTGTGCCACCGGCCGGCAGGACGGTGCGCGAGGCCCGGGGTTCAGTCCATTGGACACTCTGGCGGCGCGTCAGAGGGCTCCCGTGGCGGGGTGGCTTGTCCCCGGGACTCGGTCACCTCGCGAGCGCCCATCCTCAGTGGGCTCGTGGCAGCGGACTGCGGGGACCGTGGCATCCGTGGGCGCCGCCCAGCGGTGTCCCACACCTGCGCGGCTTCCACTCGTGGCTGAAGGGCAGCCGGGCACCCGGCTATCGCCTGTGGCGAGTACTTCTGGTCGCCGCCCGGCGCCCACCTGTTTCCTTGTGTTCCGGCCCCGGTTTTCCCACAGGTGTCTTCCTGTTTGTTTCCTGGTTTGGTGCCTTTGTGAAAACTCAAGTGACACACGTGTGGCTCTTCCTAGACTGTCCTCACCCTGTCGCTGTCGCGACTACAGTGGCTTTAGAACAGGCCCGGAATCAGGTGGTGTGCATTTTCCTCCTGTTGTTAAAGATTCGTTGCTGGTCTTTTGCATTTCCGCACGCATCCCAGAGCCAGCTGCTTGGTTTTAACAAAACCGACTAGAATTTTGATAGGACCCGTGCGTGCGTGGCCCACGTGGGGGATCGTCCTCTCAGGATCGGGCCTCTCAGGTTGTGTGCCCGTTGATGAAGCCGTCTTTCGTCTCTCTGCACACAGACCCTGCACGTCTCCATTACTCTTATTCCCAGGGATTCCGTATCGTGTGCCACCGTCAGCAGCGTGTTCTCACTTCAGTTTGCGGTTTTCACATGACCTCACGTCCTGGGGCCCGGATCCCCGCGCGTCTGCACGCTCACTCGTGTCGCTTCTCCGCACACCGGACGGCTCGTCCAGCCCGCTGTCACACGGCAGGGCAGAGGGCACGTCCCTGTGTGGCTCCCCGTCTTCGTGGGGTCGCGCCAACTCTTCCAGTCGTGTTAGCTGCAGCTCTGCTCGGCTGGAGGGGTCGTGTCCGAGCCGGGGGTTCTCCGTGAATGATGGTGAAGGTTGTCAGGTGAGACGACACAGAGGTTTGCGTCTTGCCTGAGTTACCGTGGGTGAACTCACTGATTGTCAGGTGCTCAGGTGGCCTGCGTTCCTGCACGGGGCCCCTGGTCCCGGCGCTGTCCTCTCCCTGGGGGCTGGACTGGGTTTGCTGGACTGGGACGCTTGCTTGTACCCCTGAGGGACGCCAGCCCGTGGGCCTCGTTCTTGCCACACGAAGTCTGTCACGCTTGCTGTCACGTCAGACTGAGGCAAGCCGGGAGTGTCCCTGTCAGGCTCTGCCGTGGCCGGGGCGGGACTGGTGCGCCTTCTCTCTCGAGGCGCGTGAGCCTCCTGCTGGAGCCGCCCGGCCCGCGGTGTCCGTGTTGCCAAGGGTTTGGTTGAGAACTCGATTTTTAAGACTAGACACGAGGCTGTTTGGATTCTCTATCCTGGTGTCTGGGTTTGTCAAGGAATTTCATCTGAGTTGTCAAAACAATGGGCGTCAAGTCGTTCCCTTGATGTCTGTCGGCTCTGTGGTGTTGCCCCTTTTCTGTTCCTGCTGCTGGATTCTGCTGCCCCTTTTCCCTCAGGCAGTCTGGCGGAGGAAGAGCCAGCTTTGCCTGCGCTGATTTCCCTCCGCTGTTTGTTTTCTTTCATTGGCTCTTACTCTCTACGTTTCCTTTCTCGGCTCATTTCTGTTAATCTGCCGTCCCTGTGCTAGCTTCTCACACAGCAGCTCAGGTCGCTGGTGAACACACGTGGATGCGCTACACGGTCAGCAAGTGTGACCCGTCCGCGTCCTTTGGAGAAAACATGAGCTTAATGCACACGGAACATTTTCAATGCTGACCGTGTGCCGGGACATGAAGCAGATTCCAGCAACTCAGCAGCGCAGTTTGATGATACGGATCACGTTCTTGACCTCAGTGCAACGAAGGAGGGCCTTCGTTGAGGCCTCAGTAACGAAGAGACAATTAAAATAAGAACATTTAGGAACTTTAAAAATACAGATGGGCCAGAGAAGACATGCTATTAGAAGTTAGAAAATACTTTTAATTGAATGGTAACTGAAGAGCAACTTTCCAGAATGAAAGGCCCCAATATAAGATGTGAAAGTAGTAACTGAAATTTTTTTTTTTGAGAGTGTGAGTGGGGGAGGGGCAGAGAGAGAGGGAGACACTGAATCCGAAACAGCTCCAGGCTCTGAGCTGTCAGCACAGAGCCCGACGCGGGGCTCGAACTCACGGACTGAGAGATCATGACCTGAGCCGAAGTCAGATGCTAAACTGACTGAGCCTCCCAGGCGCCCTGTAACTGGTAAATTTGAAAGCATTGGAGGGGGGCGCCTGGGTGGCTCAGTCGGTTAGGTGTCCGACGTCAGGTCATGATCTCATGGTTTGTGAGTTCGAGCCCTTGTTGGGCTCTGTGCTGACAGCTCAGAGCCTGGAGCCTGCTTTGCATTCTGTGTCTCCCTCTCTCTCTGCCCCTCCCCTGCTCACACTTAGGTCCCCTTCTCTCTCAAAAATTAATGAAAGCAGTGGAGACAGAGACAAGACTCTGAGTATCTGGGGGGGTGGGGGGCTCAGAATGAAGAATGGCGCTGGGCGCACCACCAGCAGCGGGCGCTACCAGTGTGCGGAGCAGCGTGGTCACAATTTTGAAGGAAAACCCCTTCCAACCTAGAACTGTGCACCCAACCCAGCTCACAGCAAGCGTGACAGTGAACGTAGATGTTTCCTGAGCACGTGGGCTCTCAGATCTGCCCTCGCACCGTGCTGGGTTCCTACTGGAGGGACCGTTCCCTAAAGGGAGAGTCAAGTCAGGAAAGAAGACACTGGACCCAGGAGAAAGGGGTCCGACCCAGAGAGGCAGTGATGGGGGCAGGGGGGCAGTAAGAGCTGTACAGGAAGATCCCAACGGGAGTATGCCAGAAGGTTCCAGAAGAGACTTACTCAAGAAAATTAAGTTGATGGGCAACCTCGTGTGTTGGACTATTTTGAGACGTACACGACCGGGGGACACAGAGCATGGGCAGTGGTGACCGTGTGGAAAATGGCCCTCCAGAAAGCCTGCGGTGGGGCAAGAATCCTCCCGTGTTGACAGAACGTGCAGTCAAGTAAGCTTGGAGTATCGATGTGACCACAATCACAGCGTAAATGCACTGAGGGGAAGCAGGTGGGTGTGCGATTAGGGTGAGGACGGGCTGCAGAGGTGTGGGTCTAGGAGAGATGAGCAGCCCAGACGCCCGAGGTGGCTCAGAGGACCTGGTGCAAGTGCAGACTTGAAAGGGCAGGGGTGGGGCTGCTTCTGTAACAATCCTGGTAGAAGATTCCGCTCTGAATCCTGTGGGATGGATCTCTGATACAGAAATCTTGAACCTTCTACAAATCAGTGTTATTCTCTCTTGATAACTCAGTAGAAAAGAGCAAAAGACCAAGTGGGCAACTCAAGGACAGAAAGCCCCCGCATCTAGTGAGCACATTTGTGCCACTGCTGATGGGGAGGGAGTGCCCATGAGATGCCATCTGGGCACCGCAGCGGCCCGTCTGAGGGGTTCTCAGTGTGTGTTTACAGCCAGCTCAGAAGGCGATGTGGCAAATCCCAGAAAGCTGGGGCACATGGGCTCTGACCCACTGCTGCCTCCCACAGGGGCCTGGCCCGCCGAAGGGCCCACTCCCAGAGGCCATTTCAGGACGGTGGGGCCGGGCCCCTGGGTGACCATGTGGACCTGTGACAGTGGGGCGGCACCTCGAGGTCAGGACTGCGGAAGGCTGGGCGCGGAGAAGGCGGCCACAGGAATTCCCACCGTATGTGCCGTTCGCACAGACTACGAACGTGTGAAGGGATGGTGAGGAGGAGGTGCGGGAAATGGTGGAGCATCGTCACCTCTGGGACAGAGAAGGCGAAGGCCCAGGGCCTGCGCGAGAGGCCTCAGCTTCTCCTCGGCCGGTCGTGGGTACACGCGTGTGCGTCGTTCTTTATTCCAGTCTGTGTGTCCCAGCAAAGCTGCCTCGCCCCTCCTGCAGCCCGCTCCCCAGAGACCAGCAGCGTGGTCCTCCTGCCAGATCCTCCCCAGAGACCAGCTGCGCGGTCCTCCTGCCAGGTCCTCCCCTGAGACCAGCTGTGTGGTGCTCCTGCCGGCCCTCCCCAGAGACCAGCAGCGCAATCCTCCTGCGGGTCCTCCCCAGAGACCAGCAGCGCAATCCTCCTGCGGGTCCTCCCCAGAGACCAGCAGCGCGGTCCTCCTGCAGGTCCTCCCCAGAGACCAGCTGCGCAATCCTCCTGCAGGTCCTCCCCAGAGACCAGCTGCGTGGTCCTCCTGCCGGGTCCTCCCTAGTGAGCACTGCGCATACAGGCGTGTGAACAAACAGAAGGCCGCTCGTGCGCCCTGCGCACCCGTGTTCCTCCCCACGCGTGTCTTGCGGGGTCTCCCATCCAGGCACACAGCAGCCTTTTAACAGCTGCACAACATTGCTTTCACCACTTTCCTCCGGGTGGGCAGTTTCTCGTATTCTGTTTCTCAAGACGAGGTGTCCTCAGCACAGCATGTGACAAGCCCGCCACTAACACACGTGTGGGTGCAAGTCCTGGCCGCAGCCGGCAGATCAGAAGGAGAAAGGCGTCCGCATTGGAAAGGAAGAGGTAAAACTCACTGTTCGCCCATGACATGATAACCATATATAGAAAACCCTGAAGCCTACGCACACGCACACGCACACACACGCACAGACCTGTTAAAGCTAATTAATTTCAGTAGAGTCACAGGATAATAAGCTGTCAGGCAAATAAGAAAATCCCACTTATAATTGCATCAAATACATAAATTGTGTAGGAATAAATTTAACCAAGGAGGTGAAAGACCTGTTCACTGAAAATTATAAGACAGTGACAAGATAACTCGAAGACGAGTAAACGGAAAGATACTCCGTCCCATGGAGAGGGACTGCCATTGTCACCAAACGTCCGCACTACCCGAAGCAACCTACCGATTCAGTGCAGCTCCGTCAACGTTCCAGTGCCATTTGTCACAGAAATAGAACAATCCTAATTTGTATGGAACCTCAGAAGACTCTGAGAAGCCAAAGCAATCTTGAGAAAGAAGAATAGGGGCGCCTGGGGGCTCAGTCGGTTGAGCGTCCGACTTCGGCTCAGGTCACGATCTCGGGGTTCGTGGGTTCGAGCCCCGCGTTGGGCTCTGTGCTGACAGCTCGGAGCCTGGAGCTGCTTCTGATTCTGTGTCTCCTTCTCTCTCTGCCCCTCCCCTGCTCACTCTCTGTCTCTCTCTCTCTCTCTCTCAAAAATAAATATTAAAAAAATCTAAAAAAAAGTAAAACGTGAAACCATAAAACTAGAAGAAAACACAGGCCGTATGTCTGCCATGACTCTTGATGGTGATTTTTTGGATTTGACACCAAAAGCAAAAGAAAAAAAGTGGGACTTCAAACAAAAAAGCTTCTGTGTGGCAAAGGAAACCATCAACAAAAACGAAATGACAGCCTTATCTGATAAGGGGCTGATATCCAAAATATATAAAGAACTCAGACAACTTAATAAAAATAAAATTGGGAGGGGCTCCTGGGAGGCTCAATCAGTTAAGTGACTCTTGATTTCAGCTCAGGTCATAATCTCAGGGTTCATGAATTCGAGCCCCAAGGCAGGCTCTATACTGACAGCACCGAGCCTGCTTGGAATTCTCCCTCTCTCTCTCTCTCTCTCTCTCTCTCTCTCTCTCTGTCCCTCCCCTGCTCAGCCTCATTCTCTTTCTCGCTCAAAAAGTAAATAAACATTAAATTTTTTTCATTAAAAAATGGGCAGAGGGTCTAAGTAGCCTTTTCCCCCCGAAGACCTACAGATGGCCAACAGACACGTGAAAAGATGCCAGACATCCCTCGTCATCAGGGAAACGTAAATCAGAACCGCAGTGAGAAATCCCTTTACACCTGTCTGAGTGGCCAGCGTTGGCGAGGATGTAGAGAAAAGAGAACCCTCGAGCACCGCTGGTGGGAGCGTAAGTCGGTGCAGCCACCATGGAGAACAGGACGGAGGTTCCTCAAATCTCAGAAAAGGAAAGAGAAAACAAAGGAGCTACCACATGATGCAGCAGTGACTCTTCTGGGTATTTCTCCAAAGGAAACGAAAACACTGGCTCAAAAAGACACCTGCACCCCCATGTCCAGCATTGTCTCCCGTAATCAAGGCATGGAAACAACCGAGGAACCTAAGTGTCCTGTGATGGATGAGTGGGTTAAGGTTGTGGTGTGTGTACACACACATACGCACGCACGCACTGGAATACTGTTCAGCGGAAATCCACCATTTGCGACAATGTGGATGCACCTTAGGCGAAATAAGTCAGAAGGACGGATACGGATGCTCACACTCATATGCGGAATCTGGAAGAAAGACCGCGGCGATCCCGGGCACAGAAGGCTGGGAGGTGGGCCGGGAGGCGGGGGTGGGCAAAATGGGCGCAGGGGGTCAAAAGGTACAAACTTGGAGGTACACAACCGTGGTGGGGATGTACGCACTTAACAACACTGTTGTCTCTCTGGAAGTCGCTAAGGGAGGAGATCTTCAAAGTTGTGGCCAGAAAGGGAAACCTTGTCACCGTGCGCGGAGATGGGTGGTCCAGGGTGGTGAGGAGATGCGCTGTGGTGGCCATTTCACAGCCACAAGTGGCCAATCTGTCGTATCTGAAACCGATGCCAAGTTGTGTGTCCGCTATTCCTCGGTAGAACATGAGGCCTCCCATCTGACGCGGACATCCCAGAGCCAAGACGCTAAATCCAGCCCGGAACGGGAGCCCCCGGCCTGAGCAGGGCCCCAGCCTGAGCCCGCAGAGGACGGGGAGGTGGGGCGGGCTGCAGGGGGTCTCCACAAAGGCGGGGAGCCAGCCCTTCCCAGGCTCAAGTTGGGGTCCGGGTGAAACTGGTAAACCAGAGCGTTGATGGGACTGATCGCAGCCACAAGTTCTACCCAGATCTTTCCCTTCGCCTTCAGATTTCCCCCAACCCTCCTCCTTGGAGGACGCGGAGGCTTCCCCCCAGCCCCTCCCCCTTCCCCCTTCACACCCCCTTCCCTCCACCCCGCCTCCTCATTTGGCTGCCTCTTGAACAAACCCTTCTCTTGCTGCAAACCTGACGTCTCGACGTCTCGTGATCGTCTCTGCCGCGCTTCGGGCAGATGGAACTTGGGTTCGGTTACACGGGGTCCCCAGAACCTCCCTCCACTGGCCTGTGCGCCTCACCTGTGTCGGCTGCAGCTGCTCCACCAGATTGACCGCAGTGTTGGGGCTCTGGCCACCGAGCGCTGTGCAGCCGTCCGCAGCCCTGGGAGGACGGGGTTGTCCCCCTGCTCTGCTCGTGTGGCCGCCGCAGCCAGCGGAGCCCCACGCCCTCAGGCCTCCTGGGCTGGAGGCCGGTCACCCGTGGCCTTGGCCGAGGTCCTCCCTGCCAAAGCACACATTCCTCCCCCACGCTTGTGGTGGCTGAGCCCCTCGGGGAGCTGTGAATGCCTAACGCATCCGTGACCCTGAAAACACAGCAGCCTTATTTTGAAAAACAGCAGACCCCAGACACCAACCACTCTGGGTCACTGGTAAGGCCTAGGACCCAAGTTGCCTACCCCAGAGCTGATGTGTGGACATCGGAGCCCCCCCTACCCAGAGGGCAGACCCTCCCTGCCGGAACCCCGGTCTGGGGTGGGCAGGCCATGCTTCACTCCCCACCTTGTCATTTGACAGGGAAGTGCACCTCAGAATCCCGTCCAGGGCATGCTTGTGGGGGCCTGTTGGCTGAGAACCTGGCTTGTTTGCAGGATTGACCCTGTGGCCCTGGCGTCCCACACAGGACATTTGCCCCCACGGGCTCAGGGCTGAGCCTCCTTCCTTCTGCCTGGACTTGCCAGCTTCCCCAGCTCGGAAGACGGGGCAAGGAGACGGGTGCTGGTGTCGGACACCCACCAACCCGAGGGGTCTCGGCTGAGGAGCACATGCAGTGCCAGCCACTTGTCCTTAGTGGATCGGGGTGGGGGGAGGGAGGTGAATGGATGGTGGCTGAGAGATGGGTAATGGGTAAATGATGGGTGACAGATGGTGAGTGGATGGATGGATGGATGAGAAGGATGATGGACTTGTGGGGGACGGTGGGTGGTGGGTGATGAATGGATGGTGGACTTGTGGGTGGTTGATGCACGGTGGATGG
>CM053567.1:189342531-189373866 GCA_028646485.1 Cryptoprocta ferox
CACTGAGACCCGTCAGGTGGGGGTACCCTGGGCCCTGAGCCCCTGTGCTGTGACAAGGTGACAGAACCACGTCCTGTCAAGCGAAGCCACAGCCCGTTACAGACACAGCATGAGACAGAGAGATCACCTCATCCTTCAGGAAAATAATGTGCGTATTAAAAATAGAACATTAACGATTTGGAACTATTTACATGACTCACTGTAATGGGTCCTGAGAAGCTGGGCCGCCAGGCGACCACACCGGGGCCGCGCCGGCAGCCTGACCGGTCGGAAGGCGGATCGGCCCTCCCGCCCCCAGGGCTCATTGGCGGCACCGTCGCCCGGCGCAGGGCAGCGGTGACCCAGGAGTGGGGACGGCTGGAGGCTGCTGGAGAGTGGGGGCAACGGGGAGGCGGGGCCTGGTCTGGCCTTGCTGTGGTTTGGGGACACGTGTTTTCCAAGGACGTGTCTGTCATCAGTTGGGTGGCCACCACGCCCACGGAAGGGGGGCAGTTTGCGTCCCAGCGCGGCGGAAACTGCTCTCTGATGGCCCAGGTCCCCCGCGGCCGAGACGCGGTGCTGCCTCGGGTCACCAGCGGCAAGCTGGCACCTGGACGCACGGCCCCGCCTGACCTGCCCGAGCTCCGGCGTGGCCTTCCGAGGCCAGGTCTGCGCACCGGTGCCCCGCGGGGCGGGAGGGCGTGGGGACCAGCCACGGAGCCCAGACCACCGGGGACGCAGCAAAGATGACGGGGCCCCTGGGCCCTCGCCGCCGCCGGCAGAAGGGAGGCCTGCTCGGCGGCAGCGGCGGTGGCGTCGTCCTCACCGCGGGGTCCCCTTCCTCCTCTGCTCCAGCTCCGGCAGCCGCTCCTCCCGGGTTTGCGCGTGCTGGGCCCCCGCCCTGTGCGCCGCCTCGGTGGCCGTGATGTCGATCTGCGCGTAGCGGGAGGCGCCGGCCCCTGAAAGCAGCCCCAGCCCGAGTCAGCCCCGCGGCCTGGACTGCCTGGAAGAGGGGACGGGAGCCAGGAGCTGAGCTGGGGGGTGGGGGGGACCAGCTGAGAGGCAGGTGGGGCGACTCCCTCAGGGGACACAGCTCAGCAAGAGCATGGACTTGGGGGCGCCGGGAGGAGGCCCCCCAGGGCTGCAGCCCCCACGCGGGGACCCACCTCGGACCCCCGCGCTGGGCCCCTGGAGCTCCAGGCCCATGTAGTGCAGCTGCGTCTTGGAGGAGGGGCTGACGGGGATGTTCACGTAGGGGGGCGCCTCGCTGCACGGTCTCTCAGGCCCCGGGGCTCCTGCAGGGGAGAAGGACGGTGAGTGTCCAGGGGCGGCCGAGGGCCGGGCTGACCCGGTAGGCCGTTCGGCAGAGAGCTCCCTCCCACCTCCTCCAGCACCCCTCCCATCCTGTGCCCCCCCCCCGAGTGTGCCCCCCTCCGAGCCTGGGGGACCTCCCGGCCCCCGGCCCCTGGGCTACCCCAGCCCTGCCCAGCACCCGCGTCCCTCCCAGACCCAGCGCCTCCTTTCTCTCCCCTTCACCGCTGAGCTCCTGGAAAGGGTGTGCCCCTCTCCCCGCGCCTCTGCACCCGCAGTGGGCTCGTCACTGCTGAGCCGCCCCCGTGGCCGCCGTGGTCAAGTGACCCACCGTTCATCTTCAGCCCCCCTGCCACCCACACTCAACCCCCTTAGCTGTCCTCCTGGGTCACTCTCTGCCTCCAGGCTTCAGAGACACCCCCCTCTGTACTAGTGAGTCTTCACAGGAAATCCCTCCCCCATTCACAGTGACACCTCCTCCGGGATGGCCCCAGGCGCTTCAAGTCCTCCCTACCCAAGAAATGTGCCCCTGCACCTCCCCCATTTCACTCCGCAAACCCCCCACCAGGTGTTGGGGGGGCTGCAGCAGGGCACAAGGGAGTGTGGCCCCTTGGCGGGCTGCCGGGATGCACACCTGACCCACCCCCACTGGCCCCACGGCCCTGCACACCAGGCCACGAGGAAGGACCCCGGCCGCAGGGGACCCAGGGTGATGTCCTGCCTGGCTCTTGTCCGGCAGACTCCCCCAACTCCTGTCCTCAGGGTCCCCTTGGGGCACAGACACGTGGGGTGGGCCAGCCAGCTCCCTGCTCCTCGAAAGGGTGGGGGGAGCTGCACGGGACATCCTGTCCCTGAGCTGCCTGTCCGAGGGTCAAGGGAGCCAAGCCCAGGGCTGGGGGCTTCAGCACGTAGACCCCGGGTTGCCTTTCACCCTCATGCCCTCGAACCGCCCAGCAAGGCCGGGGTGGGGGGCACTGTACTGCCTGCTTGCTCCCAGCGGGGAGCTTGAGGCCAGAGACCCTGAGCTCGGGCCAGGGCCAGGAGCAGATGGTGGCCAGGCAGAGCCAGGTGCGCCCGGCCGCGTGGGGTCACTCACCTGATTCCAGGAACCAGAGCAAGTCACACGGTTCCTGTCCCTCCCAGCCTGGGGGCCCCTGAGGGTCCCCCCTTCCTGCAATGCACGGCCCCTGCAGGGTGGGACCCCTCAGGATGCTGCGCCCACTGTACTGATATAAAACACCTAACACTGACGCCCGGGCGCTTGCTGAAAACTGCTGCTCCCAGATGTTGCCCTGACGGACCCGCAGGGAGACCTGGGGTCCACACCGGACGGGGCTGCCCGTCAGTGCTGAGAGCAGGCCTGGAGGGGCGGGGGCCCCAGGAGGGAGGCCTGTAGCGGGGGGTGGGTCCCAGGTGAGGAAGCCGCTCGGCGCCCGCCTGAGGCCCCGCCGCAGAGAAAGGAGGGAGGGCCGAGCACCAGGCGGGGACCGTCCTTAACTCTGGCTGCCCCCGGGGCTGCCCAGGGTCCCCAAGGACGGAAGGCAGGAGGTTTCTGCAGGACGCAGGCTGCCCCCCTTCCTGGTTTGGGCACAGCAGGACGCGCTGATTCCAAGGGGCACGGAGAGGGCCCTGCGGACACTCAGCTCGCAAACCGGGCTTGGGGCACCTGGTGCCCGGACCCACGCGGGGCGTAGCGAGGTCACGCCACCGGCCTGCTCCGTTTGGCACTTTGAAGAGTGCGTGCTCTTATCAGGTCAGCGACGGGCTGTTCTCAGTCCCCAGAAAGTCTCAGCTCCCCGGCGAGGGGTTCCGTGGCCCTGCCGCACTTGCCGCCCAGAATCTACCACAGGAAAGGAAGCCTCGGGCTAGCGGGTGGGCGGGGCTTTCCCCCAGCGGGTGGGCGGGGCTTCCTCTAACAGGTGGGCGGGGCTTCCTCCTAACGGATAGGGAAACACCTAGACCAGTGAGGCCGGGAGAAATCAGGGCAGGCTGCCTGGAGAGGAGACACGTACCAAGGGATAGAGGACAGGAAGGAATAACCGGCGAGAGACAGAGGCAAAGGCCTGGGTGGAGCTGGGGGAGCCCCTCGGGGGCTGACAAGGGGTCTGAGGGGAGACTAGGAAGGAAGCCCGGCCTCTGCACAGGGGCTCCTGGAAACCAAGAAGGGGGCTGGGCCTTGACCCGAAGTCACGTGGTCAAGTCCCTGAGACTCCGCAGCTGCTTTTAGGGTTGGACCCATGTCCTCCCCAGTTCACAGTCCGCTGGGGATAGGAGGCAGGAGAGGCGTGGAAGGTTCTAGAAAGCCCAGCACTGCCCTTGGCTGCTCCCTCCTGGCCTCGGGTTCTAATTGCGCTTTGTGGGGGACAGGGGGTGCTGCGCTCTACCACCTGCCACAAACTGTGAGCCCCACTCTGCTCCCATCACATCCCCCTCACCCCCCCACCTCCCTCCTGCTCCTTGCGTTCGGGCCGCTACCACCATCTCTAAGCTCCTCAAATGCTTTCCGGAACAAAGCAGATCATCGATGAGTGCTGCGCCCTCCTCCCACCTCCCCCGACCGCATGGCAGGCCCAGTCCGGCCTGCCCTGGGCGCCCCCGCCGTCACCAAGGCTCCGGCCACGCCACCCTGGGCCCTGTTCGTCTCTGTCCCTGCCGGTCGGGGCCCCAGTCCCCAGCCCCTGGCCTCAGTGGGAAGGTCTAGCGGATCCTGACACCCGGGCCCCGTCCTGCTCTGCTGCTGCCGGCACACGCTGTGTCCGGGTTAAAGGCGTCCACAGGCCCCATGAGGAGGCGGCTGGGCAGCAGGGGGAGGTTCCAGGACCGTCTGCGAGTGGATGTCAGGGGATGGGGTGGTCAGGGGTTGTCCTCAGGACCCTGTCCCCACCCAGGCTCGCTGGCGTGGGGCTTTCCCGTGGCCCCCTCCTGCCCCTAGATGTCCACTCCAGGTCAGCCTGCAGGTGACGGCCCCGACAGGGGTCCTGCATCTCCAGAGAAGGATGAAGGACACGAGCTCTTTAGGGTCCCCCAGCCCCGAGGCTCCATCAAGAATATAAGGCACAAGGCTGACCCCTGACCTCCAGCCACCCCACCTCGCCCCCACCCGAGGCCAACCTTCCCCAGAGTTCAGCTTCCCCCAACTTCCCAGGCCTATCCCTGGGTCACAGCCAGCTTCTGCCCACCCTCGCCTTCTAACTGGGCTTGGGAGACCCCCACTCCCTGCCCATCACTGGGACCCTCGCCTCTGTTCTCTGTCACCTCCAGGACAGGGCTCCCTCCCGAAGGTGGAGGCTCCGAGGCGGCCCCACCCTGCCCGCTCCATCCACACACCCCTCTGGGCAAGGTGCCCACACTCCACCATGCTGTCCCCGCACCGTGGCCAGGGCCTGCTCCCCCCCCACGGCCTGGTCCCCCACCCACCTGCGGCCAGGGCTCCTCCTGGGTGCACACTGCCCATATCACCCTCTGTCCTGTCTCCCACCGTCCACCGGCGCCCTTTGTCCGCCAACACGTGCTCCCCCGTCTGGTGCACCTTCTGGCGGGGCCACGGCCACAGCCACCATGGCCCCCACCCCTCATCCCGGGGCGCCGCAAAGCCGGGGGCCTACCTGCGTGTGCCATCAGAAGCCCAGGGGGCGAGGCAGCTGCTCCCTGGACCAAAGAGAACACGAGTCAGTCCGTCCGTCTGGCTCACGCTCGTCCTGCACCCAACCCAAGAGCCAGGATGCTAACCCAATGTGACACGGGGCGCCGGGGCCGGGCCACCTAGCGGGGGGACACAGGCCCAGACTCCTTATCTCCCTGGGGCCCCAGCTGGCCCACCAGCCCCGCACCCACATGCCCTGTTCTGGGGAGAGGGGTTGGCGACTCTGGCCCCCGGCCCCCTGCCTGTTGTGATAAGTCTAGTCTTGCTCACAGCCTCCACCCGGGGCTGCGACCCAGGCATGCGGCCACCAGATGCACAGGGGCTGGAGCCCGTAGTCCTCGGGCACCACCAGCCCTCTCCCAGCAGCGCCCGCCTGTGGAAGGGCCACAGAGGCCACGAGAGATGAGCCAGGTCCCCCAGAATTGCTGAGTGGCCTCTCGGTGGTGTCTGATTGGACACGTGGGCCTGGGGAGGAAGGCCTTTCGTGGCCTCAGAGCTGAGGGCAGGCTCTGACTGGGAGGGAGGGACGGTGGCCCGTGGCCGGCACGTCCGTTGTCGCCCTGGGCTTTAATCTCTGGAAGCCTTCAAGGAGCAGGCCCCCCGCCAGGGCCAAGGGCATTCCCAGCGATCTGGGGTGGGGGGGGCGGTCACAGCCCAGCGGGGGGCCTGGTGGGCAGCTGCCAACAGGAATGTGGGTACAGAGGCCCCAAATGCCGCTCCTGGGGACACAGCATCCTGCCCTGTCCCGGCCTGGGCTCCAGGGACCCCGAGCACACGGAGCTGGTCTAACCCGTCACCTTGCGCAAGGAGCCCTGTGCGGGCCCGGGACTTGGGCAGGGCATGTCTGACCTCCCGCCCTGCAACCAGAGGCCAGCTGCCCCCCCGGGCCCCTGCCCCCACAGCTGGCCGTCTGCCCACAGGAGCCCAGTGGCCGTCGCTAAGCGCTCACAGCCCCACCAGCTCACAGACCACACCTGCGTCCAGGGGCTGGACCCCCAGGCTGAGCCTCAAACCCAGCGCTGGGCTGGGCAGGCTGCAGCAGGCGCCGTGGAACACGAACACGTGAGGATCCCCCTTCCCCTTCCTGGGGGCCAGGACCCCCCACCTCCGGGCACACGGCCCCACAGAGACCAGGAGGAAGGGCTCCTGGCTTGCGTCTGCCCACCCTGCGTGCCACCCCTTCCCCAGGACTGCCCTGGGGTGCGCCCGGGAGGGCCCAGCCCTGCTCCTCCCGAGTCACGCCGCCGTCACACAAGATGCCTAAGCCGCCACAGTGGTACACGGCCGCTCCCACGGGCCCCTGCCCCGAGGACTTCCTGCCACAGCCCAGCCCCCACCAGCCCAGGCCCACGGCCACGCCCTGAGGCCCACACCGGGGCGACCTGGCTGAGCCGCCCCTCCAGCCTCGCCCCCGGAACGGACTTTCCCTGAAGCCCCAGCGGTCAGCCTCCATCGAGGACACCGGGGCCCACAGCTGGGCTGCGGCAAGGGGCAGGCGTGGTGGGGCGGGGCCGGCTCCCTCCACCACTGGGGCCTCTGTCTGCTCCGGGCTGAGGGACGCTGGCCCAGCCTGGCCGTCTGGGGCAGGGCACCGTGGGGGCAGCGGGCCTGAGCCTGGACGACGAGGGGCCCTGGCAGGGACGCACGCTGCTCACAGCCTTATTTCTCTTGCAGCAAGACGGGCCAGGGCACCCCGGGGGTGGAGGGGGTGGAGGGGACAACGGGGCGTCGTGTCTAGTGACCGTTCCGCTGACAGGCACCTACTGCGCACTTGTGTCTGTCCCCTCGTCAGACCCTCTCCATGTGCCCGGGGGCGTGGGGACTGTTGTCCCCATCCATGGAGGAGGAAACTGAGGCTCAGAGAGGTGTAGTAACTTGCCTGAGGCCGCCCAGCTGGCATGGGGGGGGGTGCCACTCAGCCCCCAAAGCCCGGCTTTCCTCACACTGCAGTGTGGCAGGAACCCGGCCAGAGTCCCAGCTCGGCCTCCACAGGGACCCGGGTCCTCCTGGCTCCCCTGGCAGGCTGGCCCCCCGCAGCGCGGTGAGCCAGGGCAGAGATGGGAGTGCGGGGGCAGGGCGCGGCCCCCAGGACGTGCAGATGTGAGCTGGGACCCTGGCGCTCTGCTACCAGAGCGGGGAGACGGGAGGGGGCGGGGCCCCAGGCGCAGAGCCTGGACTCCTGGCCAGAAGCAGCGCCCACCCTCACTTGGACGCAGGGAGCCACCCGCCCGAGCCCAGGGGACCACCGAGGACCTCGCTGTGGTCGCCAGTGAGCAGAGGAACGTGCCACACGTGTGGACACAGACCACACGTGTGCACACGCACGCACACACCCGTGTGCATCACACAGCACACCCACGAACACACACACCACGTGCAGTGCGCACACCACACACAAATGCGTGTGTACGCACGAACACACACCACACACGTGCACACACGCACACCTGTGTGCGTCACACAGAGCACACACACGAACACACACCACACGTGCACACACGTAGGCACACACTCCGTACCAGATGTGTGCAAACGCCATGCACACAGGCGCGTGCAAATGTGTGCAACATGCTACACAGGCACACACATTATACGCACCGTGCACGACACACACACGTGCAAATGCATGCACACATGCACACACACACACAGGCCCCACGGGCTGTCGGGAGCCCCCTTTCCTTCCTCAGGCCTCCGGCGCATTCAGACTTAAGGCGACCGCACAGGCGAGGCCCACGGGCCCCCAGATTTCAGAGCGGGGCCCCGCTGGGAGGCCGGGCAGGGGTGGAGAGGGCGGGCGGACGGAAAGAACAAGACCGTAAGAAAAGAACATTTTATTTCCAGTCTAAGAACGTATTACAAACAGCGTCAGACTTTGAAAGTGTAAAAGGGCCACAAACGTCTTCAGCCAACAGCGAAGGTACAAAGCACCGTATTTACAGGGAGCCGTTCGCCGGGAGGGGGCGCGTTCCAGACGGGTCGGCGCCTCCCGCAGGCGCACGAACTCGCGGAGCGAATGCACCGAACCAGGCGGCGCAGCTGCAGCCCATGCAGGCGAGGCGGCCGCCCGCGCCCCTCCCCACGCAGGCGGCCGGCCCCGGAGGCCAGCCGGGAGGCGGCGGGGGAGTGTGGGCACGTGGCCCCGCCGGGCTGGCCGGTGGAAAGCCATCACCACCCTGCCCCCGCCCCAGGGGCCGCGGCCGAGCGCTCCCTGCCCAGCCCTCTCCCGGGAGAGGCTGCAGGTTCAGGGAAAGGCTGGTGGGTGAGCCGTGGACACCCAGGCCCTACAAGCCCCTGCGCCTCCTGAGCCTCAGTTTCCTCCCCTGGTGGATGGGCGGCCGCGGTGCCGCCTCACAGAGGCGGGGCGGGGTGGGGCGGGGCGGTAAAGCTCTCGAACGTGCCGAGCCCCCGTCCCAGGAATCGGGGGCTGCGGGGGGGCTAACTCTTCTCGGGCGGTATGATCGTGCCCTGGAGGGGACGGATTTGAGGTGTGAGAGTGGCCGTCCACCAGGCAGGCAGTGGCACAGGACAGGGAGGCGGCCCCGGCCAGCGAGGGGCACCCCCAGCCCTGCTCACCCCGAGGGCATGGCTCGGGCCAGCTGGGACACAGCACCCGCCTGCGCCTCCGCACCTGATCCTCGGGCTCCGGGACTCTGCCGGCCCCCGGCCTGCCCCACGTTCCAGAACATACTTCCAGCTGCACCCTGGTCAGTCCCGTGGGCCCTCCCTGCAGGCCTCACGCCCAGGCTCTGGGCTCGCCACCGCTGTGGCCTCCCCACTGCGCCTTCACCAGTGGCACGAAGGGCACCCCCCCCGCTGTCGGGAGGGACAAACGCAGCCCCCCGCAGCAGCGGGCCCAGGCCGCGGCTCTCAGGGAGGGGGGTTTACCTTGAGTCCTCCACAGACCGGACAAGCGGAAAAGAAAGCCGGAGGAGGCCCAGCGTGGGGGCTGCCGGCGTCCCAGGCCTCGCCAGGGGCCTCGCCGCCCGGGGCCTCCGCCGTCTGTCCCCGCCGCCTCGCGCCCAGCCAGCCGGAGGGACACCCCGCGGACGCCTGGCCACCCGAGTCCCCGGCTCCTCCGTCGTCAGGGCCGCCCAGTGCGGCGGGGCCCTGGTCCCTGGCGTCCCGGCGCAGGCTGCGCGGCGTGTCATAATGGGGCCGCAGGGCCGTGGGCACTTGGTACTCGGCTGTCCCCGGGGGGCAGGCGCACAGGCTGGGCTCGGGCAGCCCGGCCGCCGGCGGCAGGCTGAGCAGGGACCCGAACTCGTCGCCCGCGCGCCACACGTCCAGGCTGCTGCCGGCGCAGGAAGAGAAGCTGCCCGAGTAGGAGGAGTGGCTGCCCGTGGCGATGCCGCTGTCCGACGAGCTCTGGCGGCCGACCTCCTGCAGCTGCCGCGGCCGCAGGGGCTTGGGCGGCGGCCTCGAGGTGCCCGGCGCGGCCTCCCCGGAGGCCTGGGCAGCCGCCAGCCCGGGGCCCTCCTGCGACGTGCCGGGCGAGGACGAGGACTGCTCGGGCCACGCCGTGAGCCGGCTGCCGGCGCTGACGTCCGAGTGGCTGGCCTCCGACGACGAGCTGGACAGGCTGCGGTCGTCCCCTGAGAGAGCGCGGGGGCGGGGCTGTTGGGGCTGCTCCGGGGGCGCCCCCGCCCAGGGCCCCTCCCCCGGACAACAGGCCCTTCACCTCCAGCCCTCTCCACGGCCGGTGCCCTCCTCCCGGCCTCTTGGCCACCGCCCTCTGGGGACCAGACGTGAGCCCCTATGGGGTCGCTGTGCGGTGCAGACTGAGACTCTGCTCCCGGGGGCAGGCCCGGACAGGAAGGGGACGCCGTGGTCCTCCCGGTGGCCTGCGCGGGCCCGGCAGCAGTCAGAGAGGACAGACAGGCTCCCCACCCCCACCCCCAGGCAAGCCCCTGGCCGGCCACCAGCCCCTTCTGTCTGTTTCCCGAAATCCGAGAGCCGCTGGGAGCTGAGAAGGAGCCTTTTTTTTGGTCTCAGCACAAACGGTGAAGCTGAGGCAGGAGAGGCCACGCGGCTGGTGGCCGGCAGGGACTCAGGCCCAGCTCTCACCAGCTCTGGGGCAGCACCGCGCCTCTGGTCAGGGCCCAGGCTGGCGGGTAGCGTTTGTTGCATCGTGAGCGAGGAATGAATGAGTGAGCGCGGCAGGAGGAATGAATGAGTGCAGGAGGAAGAATGAATGAATGAATGAATGAGCACAGGGGAGGCACAAAGAAACAGGCGCCCAGAGGTCGGCCCCCTTCCCCACAGCAGGTGCGGCCCACCTACCTCCACCGCCCCTTCCCCACAGCAGGCCGGGCCCACCTACCTCGACCACCCCCTCCCCACAGCAGGTGCGGCCCACCTACCTCCGCTCCCCGGTCGGACCACATGGGAGAGGAGGCTGAGCCGCTTCTCCAGCTTCAGGGCCTCCAGGGCCTCCTGGGCCACTCGTTCCTCCATGGTGGCAGCCCCCCCAGGGCTCGGGTCTGCAGCAGAGAGGAGATTCAGCAGAGACAAGGCCTCAGCCCTGTCCCCATGGGACCCCCCGCCGCAGCCTGCATCCCGCCCAGGACATCACAGGGGACCAGCACCGCCGGGGCCACCCTCATGCTGGTTCTGCCTCAAGGCCAAGGCAGGGCCACAGGTGACCCCCAGGAGTCCCAGCTTCTCCCTACGCCTACACTCCGGCCACTGGACACCAACCTCAGGACCCAACCTGCTCCCTCAGGTGCTGCGGCCACCAGCCCGTGTCCTGTGCCCCCAAGCGGGCAGGCCCCTGGCCCCTACAAGGGGGATGGATCCTGGCAATGCCCAGGGCGGGGACGCCAGTGTGTCCTCCTGACCACTTCCTGTCCGAGCCGATGGGGCAGCGAGACACTGGCGTCAGACCCCCTGTCCACGTCTGCAGAGTGGGACCAGGCCGGGGACTCGCAGGGTAAGCTCAGGGTAGGGCAGACCCGGAACTCGAATCCATCCCCTCCCCTCCCGACTGTCAGCGTGAGGAGGCCTGTCTCCCTGGGCCGTGGCGCCCATGTGGCTCCGACCGAGCAGGGTGAAGGCAGGAGGGCCCCGGAAAGCCCGGAGCCTGAGCTGCGCACACAGTGCAGGCTGCATCTCGGGAGAGAGAGCCTGGTGTGATCATGGGGCCTGGATGCAACTGCAGCCAGACGCAGAGGGCAGAGCCCCACCAGCCCGTCCACACCGCCCGTCCACACTGTCCTGTCCACACCTCCTGTCCACACTGTCCTGTCCACACTGCCCTGTCCACACCGCCCGTCCACACCTCCTGTCCACACTGCCCATCCACACCCATTGCCCACTCCACACCTGTGGCTGCAAGGCAGGAGGGCGCCAGCAGAGGGCGCCGCCACACCGTCCCCCAGAGCCCAGACTGCGGAGATTCAGGCCACAGGAGCCAGCCCTGGGTCCCCAGCCCATCCCCGTCCCCGCTGGGCCTGTGTGGCGTGTGGAGGTGGGATGAGGGGCTGCTCTGGGACAAGGGGGACCTGAGTACCCGCACCCTGCTGTGCTGCCCACACAAGGAGGCCGCAGATATGCGCTCACTGGCCACTCGCCGCATGGCCAGGGGCTGCTGTCTCCCACCTGGACAGCGGGACAAGGGCCACCTCACGATGCTGCGGGGAGCACCAGCGATTCTGGTTAGGCCTCCGGGACCAGCCTCTGCCCCGCCCGCCGCAGCTGGGCCCCCCGAGGGGAGGGCAGGCCTTCCTCCAGTGTGAGGGGGGAGCCTCGGGGTCCAGTCCTGCTCCGAGCCCCACAGTGTGGCCCGTCTGGACTCCGGCTCCGCCCTGGCCCAGAGCTCCTGACGGATGCGCCCCAGCCCCAGCCAGGCAAGAGAGGGGGTGAGATGCGCCAGCCCCCAGTGTGCTCTGAGACTCCGCTCGCCAGGCCACCTCGCAAAGCAGCCTCAACCCCAGCTGGGACCCGGCCCGTCCCGACCTCAACACGCTGCGCGGGTCACGTGGGGCCAGGCCCCCACCCCAGTCTGGCTCGGAAGGACAGCGGGGGTGCGAGCTGTCCCCCTGGGGCCCGGCAGCATGACCCCTCACCGAGGTCAGCCCACCCGCCCCGGCGTCCCCCCCAGGCCACACTCCCACGTGTACCTGGGAGAAGCGGCCGCAGCCCGAAGGGGCCCTTGGTCGGGGAGATGCCGCGGACGATGCAGTCGAACAGGAAGCTGATCTGCTCTCCCTCGGCTGAGGACAGGAAGAAGACTCCGGCCCCTGCGGCGTGGGGACAGACCCTGCTGTCAGCTCGGCCCACGACCGCTGCAGGGTGGGCCCAGCGGCCCCCGGAGGGACAACGCGGGAGCCTGGAGCGAACCTGCAGGATGGCCCAGGCGGGGACAGAGCCTCTGCCTGGCCCTGGGAACCGCACCCCGTCCTTCAAACCCACGCAGCGTGTCCGGGCCGCCCGGGCAACCTCGCCGTGTCTGTGCGCCCGGTCCCCACTCCCCCTGCCGGCCTCCACGGGCCAGCAGGAGGGGCCGGCTGCTTCGCGAGGACGTGGCCACGGGAGGAGGCCCGTGAGGGGGTCCCAGCCGCACACAGCAGCTCTGCACCTCTGGTCACTGCAGGGGCCCCCTTCCTGGGTGTGTTCTGGGGCGGGAAATGGGCCGCAGTTCAAGGGCTGAGGCTGAGGTCATGCCCACGGGCCCCCCGCCAGGGTGAATGAGGTCCCTCACTGCCAGCCCAGTGAATGGGGACAGCGGCCACGTGGACACGCGGCTGGTGTCACCGCACAGGAATCCCTCGGCCCCGCCCGCTGCCCGAAGAAAGGCAGGCACGCCCCGTCCCGTGGCCGCAGGCAGGCCAGGGTGGGAAAGGGGGCTGCGTGGGGCGCCGGCCACCATCACCACCTGCCTTCTCGAGCTCCCAGGGACGCAGGCCAGTCCCCACACGTGGCGGGGCCCCCGTCCCCCTCGGCAGCCGCGCCAGGACTGAGGGGGGGCAGTCCCCTCCAGCTGTCAGAGACTCGTCCATTCAACGCCCCTGGACTAGGAGACACGCCTGCTTTAGCCATGAGGACACTGAGGCCCAGAGGGCCATCCCGGCACCACAGAGCCTCGGGCCAGATGGACGGGCCCCCGAGCTGGCCCTTGGTGGCTTCTGGCTTGTGCCCCGGCCAGTGGCTGGGGGGCCGGGAAGGGGAAGGCCGGCACCCAGCGTCCCCGCCCCAGCCGGCCGGGCCGCCAGCGCACAGGGGCCGGGCCTCTAATCCCGAGCTCACGGTCAGCTGGCGGAGGCCACGGCACAGCCCGTCCCCCGACTATAAAAAACCACATTACGAGGGCCGCGGAGCCGGCGGCATTCCACCGGGCGTCTGCTGAGTGTCACGCTCCCCGAGACCCAGCCGACGAGGCCTGGGAGCCCGGCCTCCAACCCCCCCCCCCACACGCCCGCGAGCTGACGGCACAGTCTCCCATCCCCGAGGGAGGCAGGGCTCCGGGACACAGCTCGCTGGCTGCTGGCGGGCGCTCGGGCTCCCCTCCCCTGCCCCAGGCCCCGGGACACCGGGGGCTCCCTACGCTTGGCCAGCACACCCTCCCCGTCCCTCAACACCCCCGGCCACCTGCAATGTCACCTCACCTGTCGGGACTCTGCTCACCTAATGTTACCCCTCCTGCCCCCTGACCCCGGAGCCTCCTCTGGGGCGGCCCCTGTGACACCCCCTTATTTGGGGGCTGTCCTGGCCACCCGACCTGGTGTCCTGCCGGCAGGGATCACTTCCGAGGCATTGTGGCCCCGGTGTCTAACCCAGGGGACCCCCAGCAAGCAGGGGGGTGGAGAGAGGGAAGCAGAGGCAAGCTGAAACCCTCTCCCCGAAAGCCTAGCTTGAATCTCTTGTTTGCTTGCCTGTTTGCGGGGTGGAGAACGCAAGGCCACTCTGCCACGTGGTCACTGCAGAGACAGCCCCTGCACCGCCTTCCGTCCCCGTCCAGGAAGCCCCACCCGAGGCCGGGTCCGTGTCCGAGACGGTCCTGGGCCCTCCAGACAGGGCCGCCCACCAAATGCCACTGCCTGAGAGGCCTGTCCCCCACATGGAGCAGGGTCGAGCCGTCCCCACCCAGATCCCAGACCCACAGGATCACCGGCAAGGAAAGGACCACCAAGTTCTGGGTCACTCCTTGCTCTGCAATAATGAACACGGGGGGACCAGGAGGAGAGGCGGCTGAGCGGGAGGCCAGCTGCCTGCAGGGGCGGCCAGCCACCTCCTGCTCTGTGCAGACGCTGCAGGCTCTCAGGGGCCGCAGGCAGACCTCACCGGCCTTATAATGCAGTTACTGCCGGGACACGATCTCCAGTGTCATGGCTGTCAGACCCCACGGAAAAGGTCACCAGCCCCGAGGGAAAAAAAAAAAAAACACTCTTCCATCCAAACGTTCAATGCGCCCACTTCCGTGGGCTGATGCCTGTTGGAAGTGAGTCCTCAGATAACCTCCGCGTCCTGACCTCTGCCAGCGGTCAGTATCCCGGCTCCGTGGACGCAAAGGCCACACGGTGGAAGTGCTGTTGGGGAGAGAGCATCGGAAAGCATCTGGAGGACTTCTGTGCTGAGAAGGTTCTAGAAAGCTCTGTCCAGGAAGCACCAAACCTGCCTGGTGTTAGACTTTCACCTATGAAATACCCGTGACCTGTGGGTTTCCTAACAGTCAAATCTCTACGGATGAGAATTTCATTTTTCTCTGCCCTTGTTTTGGGAGAACAGATCGAAGTTCAACGAAAGAAGTTCACTTGAAATCAAGGTTTCACTTCCACCCGGTCATCTCGCCCACCTGGAAGACTGTGACTAAAAACCAAACAAAAGGGCTTAAGGAAGAAAACAGACCTTGGGGAGACTGTGGGGACCCCGGAGCCCCGGGCGCCGTCGGTGGGAATGGCGCCCGGGGCAGCCGCTGCGGAAAACGGCGCGGAGGCGCCTCTGTAACTCGAACACAGAACCGCCGGGCGGCCCGGAAGGACCTGCGAGCAGGACGCGGAAGAGACACGAGGCCCCCGCGTGCCTAGCGCCATCGTTCACCAGAGACAAAGGAGGAAGGAATGGGCTGACACGGCCCGGTCCGTCTGCACAGGGGATGTCAGCCCCGAGGAGGAAGGACACCCTGCCACCTGCCACCGCGGGGATGGGCCTGGAGGACACGATGTCGCGAGGGGACAGATACTGTGACCCCACGTCTACGAGGCCCATGGAGGAGTCAGGTCACAGAGACAGAGTGGGTGGTGGGTGTCGGGCCGGGGGAGGGGACGTGGGTTAGCGCCTACCGGGGCCAGTGTCGGCTGGGGAAGACGGGAGAGTTCTGGGGACGGCGGGTGGAGACGGCTGCACCACCCGAACGTACCCAGTGCCCTGTCGCTTAACTGCGGCTAAGACGGTCCGTTCTGTGCTATGTATGTTTTGCCCTGATACACAAACAGAACAAACACCTCCTCCAGGAAGCCAGGAAGCAGGCCCTGTCCCGCCCGTGCCCAGGAGTCCCCGAACTCCCTTCAAGGCCACTGCTGCAGGGTGGAGCCCGCACTGCAGCCACTCTCGGTAAGTGCCCGGCACGGGCCCCCATCACTGTGACAACCCTGCCCGCACACGCACGTGCACACGTCCCCGGGGCACAAAGGCCCAGGCAGGACGCAGCACCGCCCTGGGCAGAGGTAGGGACGCTGCTGGGTGAGCTGAGGAGGGGTGGCCTCAGCCTCCTTCGACACCCAGCTTCCCGCGAGGTCTGGCTGAGGCCGCTCCTCCGTGACCCCCCCTTCCTCTCCGGCAGCCCCGCTGGGCCCTCCCGGCTCAGGCAAGAGGCTCCTCGGGGCAGGCCTGCGGTCTCTGCATCGCCCCGACGGCCAGGTGAGGGCTCTGTCCACCAGCCCTGAGTGACCCAGCAACCTGCGAGGCCAGGGGCCCCCCCAGCCCCCAGAGGCAGCCCTCGTGCCCCAGCTCGGGCGTTCAGGGCTGCTGCGGGAGGGCCGGGTGCGGCGGCCTCCCCGTCCCTGCTGTGGACACGGAGCTGGGCCGGGGGCCGGGGGCCGCGGGGGGAGACTGCAGCCCAGACCTGCTCTCTCGGCGGAGCCCAGGGCCGCCCAGGGCCGTGCCAAGCTTGGAAGACTCAGATTGACTCTCCGCCACCGGGAACATTCTGCCAACAGTGGCCTGCTGACCTAGAGCCATCGCAGAAGGCGGGGCTGGTCCCAGCGCCCCAGTCCACGCGTGGGGGGCTCTTGGGCTTATCACAGGGTCTCCCCCTGAAAGAGCAAGACTTGGGGTCCCCTCTGGGGGTGCTGGCACCCACTGTCTGGCACCTGGTTCACCGGCACCCTGCTCCAGACAGTCCTCAGCCCGAGACCCCGGATCCACAAGAAGCCGAAAGCCCCCTGAGGACACTCGGGCTCACCTCCCCGACACCCCTCCCCCGGCTGGAGACTGCGCCCCACCCACAGCCGCCCTGGGACCGGAAACGGCTCATACCCATCTCGTCCAGGCTCCGAGGTTTCCCAGCCTGGCCACGTGCTCCCCAGCCCCAGCCCCCACTTGGCATGGAAAGGCCACGAACACACTCCCTCTGCCCGCATTCCTGGGCTCCAAGACCAGGGTTTCAGCCAGCTCTGCCGGGACCACCTGGCATTCAGACCACCAGATCCAAAGGAGGCCCAGATGACCTCTCAGAGCCGGACGATGCCAGTGCTTTAAATACACAGCAAGAGAGTTTCTCCTGGTTTAAGGCTTCGTCCTTCACTCACTTAAAAAAAAGTCATTTAAAAATGCTCCCTGAGCCCCAAGAGGCAGAAGCAGTGGGCTGGCCCCAGAGAGCCGGGCAGAGAGCGGAGGAGGGGCAGCTCAGGCAGAGGCCGGCTCCCAGGACGTGGGCGGGGCGTTCCTGCGGTCCCCGTCCTCGAGGTGCCACAGCTGGGGGACCTTTCTGCCACAGGCTGGATTCCTCAGCATCCAAGGACGCTGATCCTTTGCAAAGGCAGCTGGCTTCTGTGGCTGTGGAAGTGCCCTTGATGGGGAGGGGGGCGGGGGGGACCAACGCAGGGGACGGAGACCTCCTCTGGGCCCCTCCTGGAGGCATGCACCCACCTTCAGGCCCAGCTCACTGCCCGCCCCGGGCTCCGGGCGGCCCCGCTCTCCCATTCTCTTTCCCACCCCGAAGCCCCAACCACACACAGGGGGCCGTCCCCAGAGACAGAGAATCAGGCCACACGGGAGACCCTGGACTCCCAGCCAACAAGCCCACTCCCATCTGACTCTGAACAGGCCACTGTCCACGTGCAGGCCACAGGGAGAAACGCCCACCTGGAAGGCGCCCAGAGCCACGTCGAGCCCCCACATGCGTGGCCAGGCCCCGAGAGGCCTCCGCCAAACAACCGTGGTCACACGTGCCCTGACACTTCCCTACACCTGTCAGGGCCATGACCCCTCTGCCACGCCCACCAGGGTCCTGACCCCACCCCGGACACACCAATGTCTCAGGGCGGGCAAAGGGCTGGGGTCACCATTTCCTGCTCTCTGGAGAATTGTCTGTGGCCGAGGGCCAAGGGGGTGCGGTCCTGGGTGGCACAGGGGCCGGGCTCAGGCTGTACTGGGGGCAGGGGAGGACGTTAATCCCTGATTCCAAGCCCAGCTCCTTGCCTCCTTGCCATGCGCCCAGGCCCATGGGCCCAGCAGGATCCACATTCTAGAGCCTTCACATCATGGGCTGAATGGTGGTCCCCAAAGGCCACGTTCCATCCCATAATGTGTCACCTGATCTTATTCGAAAAAAAGGTCTTTGCAGGTATAACTGAGGGAGGTGAGGACATCCTGGATTGTCGGGTGGCCCTAAATCCAATGACCGGTGTCCCCTGGAGTTGAAAGACCCCGGGAGATGGCCATGTGACAACCGAGGAGAGACTGGAGCCACGAGGCCACAAGCCCAGGGCTTCCTGGGGCCACTAGGGGCCGAAGGAGGGAGTCTCCCTGGAGGCTCTGGAGGGAGACCAGCCGGGCCGCTCCCTGGCTTTGGACACAAGTGGGACAGAACCCGTTTCTGTGGCTCTGACCTCCAGTTTGTGACAATTTGTTACAGCAGCCCCAGGACACTGACTCACGTCCCGCCTGGACCTGAACTTCCCGCCGTCCTCCATGCCTGGACCTTGACTCCCCGACGTCTTCCCCACCTGGACCTCGACTCCCCGCCGTCCTCCCCACTGTCCTCCCCGCCTGGACCTCGACTACCCGCCGTCCTCCCCACCTGGATTTCAACTACCCGCCGTCCTCCTGGACGCCTGGTGCTGAGTGGCCTGGTGGTCTGAGCACACGTGCAGGGGTGCACCGTCCCTCCACACGCAGCCCTGCATCGAGGACAGTGAAAACTCCAGTTTACATGGGCAGAGCCATGCAAACCTGTCCCTGAACAACAGGAACCTGTCCCCCCAGGTGTTGGGAGGCAGCGGAGCTCGGGGACAGCAGGGAAGCCTGAACCCCAGCGCATCTGCGCTCCTGGGTCAGCGACCGCAGTGGGGCGGAGCGTCCTGCCGCCCAGGAACAGACCGGAGATGCCCGAAGGCTCCCCCTGCATCGCTGGCGGCCCAGGGAGATCACAGCAGCCCAAGTTCCAGCCGCTGCCCCGCCGGAGCCAAGGCCGATGCCCAGCACTGCTCACCGGCAGGAAGGAGCCCAGCCACACCGAGTCGGAATTTTAAATCTGAGGCCTCAGAGGGAAGCATCCAGGGCGCCCCATGACGTTATATCCGACAAAGGTAAGGAGGCCGAGTTCCCAGGTCCTCCTGACCGGCCTCCCTGAGGTCACACGCCGGCACCACCTCCAGGCCGCCTGCCCCCTCCTCCGGGGGATCTGGTGGGGAGGGCGCCCCAGGCCCGGCGCGCCATGGCCCCCAGCTCTGACCGCCCACACAGCTGGTCCCACCCGCCCCCGACGGCTCCGGCAGCTGTGCCCACTCCACCCGCGGGCCCGCCACAGCCAGCGACAGACGCCTGCCGCGAGCGGGAGCTCCGGCCTCCCCCGATAGTTGATCTCTTCACTTCTTTGTACTTGATGACTTTTCTCCTGGACACACGGCCCTGCGGGCTGCTTCCCGCGGCGACGCGGCCCCAGCCGGCTGGTTCACCCTGCCCACCCTTTGCAGAACGAGGGTCCCCGCGGCTGGCATGAACACGGCCGCAAGCGCAGTCCCTCTACCAGGGGGAGCCCGGCAGGACCCAGGTCCCAGAGCCCGGTGGACGCACCCAAACCCGGCCGTATGCGTGTGCCGCCCCTGCTGCGAGCCCCTGCCACCGTCATCCTCATGAGCGCCTGTGGGTGGGGATGAGCGCCCCTGCCGAAGCTCGCACGGGGCGGCCCCAACCGCCGTCTGACGGGGTCCCAGGCCGAAGGGAGACGGGGGTGCACAGCTCCCGCCCACGTCCTGCTCTCCAGCCCGGCACCCCGGTGGCCCCCGGACACCGGACCTCAGGGCTCCAGGGCCTCAGCTGCACCATCAGGACGCCAGCTTGCCGCCCCGCCCCCGGCGCAGCGTGTCCCCGGGGAACCCTCGGTCCACAGTGTGGTTCCCAGCACAGCCTCCGTGAACACACTCACTCTTCCCCTTGTTTTGTTTTCAGTCTGTCCGGGGCCCTGCGCTGTGACAGGCCGGCCTGGCCGCAGGGGTGCGGCTCCCCCCTGTTCCCCCCCGCACCGCATGGCCGCGGCCTCTGCGCCCAGCGCCGGGCTGTGAGGCGCCTCACCCTCGCCCGCCACGCGCCCAAGACGCCCGCCGAGTGCACACATGTTGGGGGGCGGCTCCAGGGTTTCGGGGTGAAGCCGGCTCCGAGTGACCCGCATACTTACAGTAGCCACACCTGGTCCCGCCCTCGAAGATGAAGCCGCTGGGCACGGCCCCGTAGCGCCGCAGGTCAGACAGCCTCCACTGCCCTGCAACGGCCGGGGGCACGTCCCTGGCCACCACGAGGACGTCGTTGCAGAGGTGAAGGGTGGCAGGGCCGCTCTCCAGCTTGGTGCCTGGAGCCACTGTCACGTGGAACCTGTGCACTGAGGGCAGGGCAGGGGTGAGAGGGGGCAGGGGTGAGAGGGCGTCGTCACTGGGAGCAGGGTCCCAGGGGGTGGGGGCAGGGGGAGAGCCGGCAGGGGCTGCCCTCCTCCCCTCGGGTGCACCAGTCACCGCCCGTTTGGAGGCAGGCAGGCCCTGAGGGGGCCGCCCCGCCCACCCTCCCCCTGCTCAGCCAGCGCCCGAGAAGGCCCCTGCCTCGGGCACCGCACGCTCAGCGCCAGGCCAGTGAGATTGTAACGATTATCCTGAACAAACGCAAACGTCTGTGAGGAACGAAGTATCAAACGTTTAAGTAAAGACAAGGCTGCTCGGGGCTTCGGGGCCGGGTCAGGCTCGGAACCTGTCTGCACCCTGAATGCTGGTATCGTGTTCATCCCGGGCTCGGGCATCGGCCCTGAGGTTTCCAAAGGCCGTGTTTCCTGGCGTCGGGCGTGAGGGCCACACACCCGCGTCCTGTCCCTCCCCTGCGCCCGGCCGGGCCACCCCACAGAGCCCGCACTGTGTCCTCCGGGACAAGCCTCCCCCGGGCACGGGCCTCCCCGGCTCAGGCGCACAACGCCGCACCCCGTCCCCCTCTCAGGGCCTGAGCACAGAGCCTGGGGGGAGGCGCCTGGCAAACACCTGGGCAGCGCGCCCTGGAGTCGCGGCGCGGCCCCTGCAGCCTACGGATGAGGCCCCCACAGGACACGGGGCCCGTCGCCCTGGCCTCACTCACCCTCGCCGAGCGCATAGCGGATCCGGGCGTCCCAGGCGCACATGGCCTCACGGCTGTCGAAGCCCAGCATGACAGCCTGGGACAGGCACACGATGGCCAGCGTGTGGGCCAGGCCCTCGTAGGGCAGGCCGGGCTCCAGGCCGCAGATGTCCTCCAGCGTCAGGCTGCTGCGCTCCCGCAGGCCCTTGGCTCGCTCGGACTTGTCCTTGTAGGCCAGCATCAGCAGGCAGTCTGCGGGGGCGCCGGGGGGACACACGCTGGGGCCGGCAGACGCCACACCCCCAGCGCCTGGCGCCCCGCCTGGCGAGCCCCGGGTTTGAGGCGGGACCCCGAGCGAGCCACGCGGCCACGTTGCCCTCCTGTGCCAAGGGCGTCACCCACCTGAACGGCCCATGGGCCACGCGGGCAGAAGTGGGCCCGGGACACTTCACGGCAGGGCCTGACCCCGTCTGCAGCAGGGCACCCACCCTGCCCAGGGCTCTGGGACCCACAGGGGACGCGCCCTCTTCCTGCTGCATCTCCTGGGCCTCTCATTCTCCAGCCCTAGGGGAGGGAGCCACTGGCCCTTGGTCCCACCGTCGGACCCGTGCCAGCCCGCCCACGGGACCGGCTTCCCCCATGGCAGGTGACGCGCCTCTGCCCCGGAGTCCCCGTTTTCCCTTGGCATCAGAGTCGCCGGCCCAGTTACCCCAGCGGGACGGCGAGCCAGATGGCCCCGTCCCTCCCGTGGGCCACCCTAACGGGGCGTCCCCACCCGCCTAGCCCTCGGCAGCACCTGGGCCCCAGGCACTCCTTCATCCATGAGGGTGGAGGGCTCGGGGGCCCGACGGGAACGCGAAGCACGTGTAAGCGTGAGACGGCCCGTGTCCCCCGCTACAGCTGGAGGGCTCAGGCCCCTGGCGTGAGCCACAGAGGAGGGGAGAGGAAGCGGGGGGACCCTGCGGAAGGGGTGCGGTGACCTCCCACTCTGACCTCTGAGAGCAGGCCCCCCAAACCCACCTGACAACCAAATCCCACCAGAACTCGACACACACGGATCGTTGCAGTCGAATCGGGGACAAGTCACAGTGTTGAGTGCCACATGCCTCCTGCCGTGCAAGGCCCAGCAAACCACGGTGACAGCCCCTCCCAGGGGCCCTCGGGGGTCCCAGACCTCCCCGGTCAGGGCCAGAGGGCAGAGCCAGCCCTGGACGCACCTCCGGCCTCGACGTCAGGGGGACCACGATCGGGCTCCCCCCCCCCCGCTCGCAAACCTGTCCTCCGCGTCTGAGGTGTTCACGCCGGGAAAAAGCAAACGTGTCCCCGTTCCGGGGGGGCAGCCCGAAGCCACAGAACCCCACGCGGCCCTCTGAGGCTTCCGATGTGTTCTCTGCCAGGAGCAGCCCGGGAAGAGGCTGTGGGTGCAGACAACTCCCTTCGGAAGCTCACAGCCGGGCCACAGAGAAGGAAGTCACACAGGCTGCAAAGGGCATGTGTCACCGCAGACACGTCCCCTCAACGTGTCACCAGAGATGTCAGGCCCGAGAGCTAAGAAAGAGCCGCGGTATGGGCCTCACACTGGAGAAAGGGAGACTGGGAGGGCTGCCGGGAGGAGGCAGCACACGCGAGGACAGCCCTGTCACCCCGCCCCGGGGAGGCCCCCACGCCCACTGCGCCCCTGCCCCTGCAACAGGCTCCGGGGCCCCTCACGGCAGTTTTTCTAGCGGAGCCTGTGCCTGGTCTGTTTGCCGTCCCCACTCCCACCAGCCCCAAGGGTGGGCTCTTGAAGGCAGGCCCCCTTCTGCTCCTGCACAGTGACAGTCCCAGCACCTGTCACGGGGATGGTGATCTGTCAAACGAAAGACCGTCACTTTAGGCCTGGCCTGACCTGCATGGCAGAGTGACACCGTCGCCTCCTTCGTTCTGGGAGTTATGCTCCCAGGAACATAGCCACAGGCAGGGCCAACAAAGCTTTCTGTGAAGAGCGGTCAGTAGCTGTTTTGGCTTCCTGGGCCGCGCAAGGCCCGTCACGGCGGCCCCACGGTGAGGGCAGCCGGAGGAGCACGCGGTGAGTGGCCCTGTCCCGACACAACTTTACTACCGAGCGAACAGCCAGATGTGGCTCGGGGCTGCGGTTTGGGGACTCTGGTCTAGAATCAGTTTGCTAAACGGCCACGCCTTCCTGCTGCCTCCATCGGCGGGGCGGGCGCTCGGGTCCCAGACGGTCTCAGCCGGGGGACTGGCTCTGGGGGCCTGCCTGGGAGCGCCACACGCGTCCCTGAGCCTGCCCAGTCGTCTTGGATGCCGCGATGTGAGGCGCAGCGCCACCCCACCCCATGCGGACAGGGCCATGAGCACCTCGCCCATCCGCGGGGTGGGGGGGGGGGGAGAAGGCGTGTCCACACCTGACCCCGGAGCCTGCGGGCACCACCTTACTAGGCAGGTTAAGGACCAGGCGAGGTCGTCCCGGGTTATCCGGGGGAGCCCTGATCTAACGGTGAGCGTCCTCACAAGGGACAGACGAGAACACAGACGCACAGAGGAGGCCGCGTGAGGACAGTCGCAAAGTGACGGGGCTGCAAGCCGGGCGCCTGGAGCCGCCAGGAGCCAGAAGGGGCAGGCGAGACCCTCCCCAGCGCCTTCAGGAGGAACAGGGCCCTGCCCACACCATGATTTGGGGCCTCCGGCCTCGGGGACTGGGAGCGAGCAGATCTCTGCAGCCCAGGGACCTGGCACGTCCTCCACGTCACCGCGTGCATTTCTAAGCGTGAACGGAACAGGGCGAGGGACCGGCTGGGACGAGCTCCCGCCCTCCGCCCGTCACGGCCTGGTCTCGGCGGAGCAGCTGGGGTCCACCCCACCCCCTTCTCGGTGCCCCAAGCCCCCTAGCAGCACGGCCGGGACTGTGGGGAGGGGGCTGGGTGGACGCAGTGACCGTGGGGCCCTGTGACTGCAGCTGCTCCCCCACCCCCACCCCCACCCCCGGAGTGCGGTTTAGCACAAAGTGCTGCACGGCAGACACCAGAGAAACGGAAATTCCGGGGAAATTCCAGGTCTGGGCCGAGACAAAGCAGGGTTGGCCCCGGGGGGCACTGACAGCACCAGCACCCCGCAGACACAGGGTCAAGGAATGCCCCCCCCCGCCCCTCGCAGGAAGCCCGGCGGTGAGGCCCCCCCGGCCAGCGGCCCAGGGAGCACACGGGGCCGCCCCACTCCAAGGGCCTCCGTCCAGCTCCCCTTCACGCGGCCACAGCAGGAGGGCCGAAGGGACCCGGCTCCAGGTGCGGGAGAGGATCCGCCCCCGTTCAAACCCCGCGTCCACCGGAGACCGGTCCGCAGCCCTCAGAGCCTCGGCTTCCCAGCTGAGGACCGGACACCACCCGCCGGCGAACGCCACCCTGCCGGCAAGCGCGGGGCGGGGGGAGCCTAGCGGGGGACCTCAGTGTGGGCCCGGGACAGCCCCACGCATCACTCTGCACGGGGGAGATGGCTCGCCCCCGAGCCTGCCTCTGCCCTCCAGTGACTTCCGCCCTGCAGAGTGAGGGTGAGCGAGGGGGGCGGGCGGGCGGTGAGAAGGACAGTGTCCAGCAGGTAGGTGGCAGCCATGCATGAGGGTCCCGCTCCCTGAAAGACCCCCTTGCTGGGATCCCTCAGAGCCCATCCACGCCTCCCGCCGTGCCCCCCAGCCTGGTCCCTCTCCCCAAAAGCCCTCAGCCTGGTTCATTGTGCTTGTGAGCAGCCAGGGGACCCCGGGGACAGAGCCCAGCCCCCACAGAGCTAACGCCCAAGAAGAGACAGGGTCAAAGGAGGCCACTGTGGGAAGTAGCGTGCACGGGATGCGGCAGCTGCGGGGGCCCGAGCGCGGGGCCGAGGCTCCCCCAGAGGGCACAACAAAGACGACTCCCAAGTGATGCAAGGAGCCAGTGCGGCAGCCCCACAGGGATCAGTGCTGTGCTACAGGGAAGAGCCAGTGCAAAGGCCCAGAGGTAGGAACCCAAAGGGCCTTCGGGCAGGAGACGGAGGAAAGAGTGGCCCACAGGAGGGCCTGGTGAGCCCTGAGGGCTGCAAGCAACGGGGGCTCAGCCTGGCTGCGCCTGGAGAAGACGCCTGGGGTAAGAGCAGAGGCCTCGGGGCGCCTGCGGCTGGTCAGGCGAGAGGGGCGCGGGGAAGGGGTCAGGGTCAGGCTCTGCGTAACCACGACGACAGCCTGAGGGGACCTTCCCCACGGGACTTCTCCGCGGGCAGGAAGAGCCGGCATCACCCCGGGTTGGGGGGCAGGGGACGCCCCGGCAGGGGGCTGCGGGGGCGGGGCTCCAGCCGCTCCGTCCTGGACACGTGAGCCGGAGAGGCCGTTCTGACACCGCACACGCAGGCGGCTGGACACGGGCGTCTGGAGATGTAAAAATAACCGTGGGGTCATGAGCCCTCAGACGCGCTCGCAGCCAGGGCCCGAGAGGCTCGGGGAGGGCCGGCCGGGGTGACGCAAAGCTCCGGGGCTCCGCGCTCGGGGAGAGGCCGGCCCAGCGGATGCAGACGGAGGTGGACGCCCGCGAGACGCACCAGGAGAAGCGGCTGCTGGATTTAGTGCTCCTGTCACAGTGACCTTGACACTCGGGCAAGAGCCCACGGGGACCCCGCTGGGGGGGGGGAGCAGCCGGGGATGGGGCTGAAGCAGGGAGGGCCCCCCGCTGACCCCCAGGCCCAGGATGGAGCGTGGACCCAGCCCGGTGGGCCACGTATGCACCCTCAGCAGGGAGCACGGAGAGAGCCGCGTCCGGACCGGCCCAGGTCACACAGGGCGTGTGGGCAGCAGTGAGGTCCGAGCCCAGGGTTCCCTAACTCTCGGTTCTGGCCCCGGGGCTGTGGGGAGCCCCGGCCCCTTCTTCGAGATCCCCACGGGGACAGGAAAGCCAGCCACCACTCACACTCTGTCCTCCGGCTGCCTGGCCAGCCTGGGACTGAGACGTCTCGCCTATTCCTGTGGGACAGAGACCCTCCCCATCGCCACCCCCAGGTGCGGGGCCCACCTCAGAGAAGCTGCCAGCTCCTGGTGAGTCTGCGTGGCCCCAGGTGTTGCCCACAGCAGCTGGGCTCACAGCCCCCACCAGGCTGCCTGTGGGTGGTGATGCAGGGTCCTTGCCATCCAGGATGGGGGCAGGGATGGGGTCGGGGGGCGTCCTGGGTTCAGGGACATGAGGTCGTAGGTGCAGGGCTCAGAGGGGCGGGAGCCTACCTTCCATTGCCCCTAATCCCCTCCCTCCCTCCCGGGTGTCAGGCCCCTCCTGGGGCGTCCTGCCCTCTCCTCTCCACTGCCCCCCTCAAATCCAGCGCCTCTGCGGAAGGCTCCTCCCTCGCTGTCCCTCGGTGCTCTCCACACCGTCCCCGCTTCCCTGCTGCTCCTGTACACATGGGAAGGCCCAGGAAAGGCGCGATGGCCAAGTCCTACAGACCCAGATTCGGGATGTGGGGGACCCCTGCCAACCCCCCGCAGTCCAGAAGGACCCCCCTCCGCAGGCAGGCCCGCCCACCAGGCTCCACAGCCAGAAGCTCTCTTAGGTGCTGAGACAAAATCCACCCCCGGGGCCGCAAATCACACCCCCCACCGTGACCGCAAGAGGGGGGAGGCCACAGGACCACCTGCGGGGCCTGGGGGGGGCACAGACGCTTCCTTGAAGAGCCTCCTGGGAGGCCTGCACAGGCCCCGGCTCCCCACGTCCCCACGTCCCACCAAGCAGCCTGCCGCCAGCCCCAAGCACGGCTGGCCAGAGCCTCTTCAACGTTTCCGAGGGCCTCTGCCCCGCTGCCCTCAGCCTGGCCGCGCCTCCCCACCCCCTGCCCTCCAGGGGCCGCTCGGTGTCGGCACCCCTGCGCCTTCTCTACCAGGCCTCCCTGGAGCTTCGCCTGGACAAGACCGGGGGCCCCAGGCGCAGGGTCTGTGGGTGAGGAACTGACTGGCTGAATGAGCAGTACTTCCAGCAGGGGGGCCCCTGGAGGGGCAGCTGGGGCTCAGGCAGGAAATCAGTGACCAAAATCAGGCCCTTGTACTCCAACCTCAGGCAAGGCCCAGGGGAGGGAAGGGGGACCAGGGAGGGCGCGCCCCAACACCCCTCCAGGGAAATGTCAGACGCCCCAGGCGCCCCGGAAGACATTCCGGAGGCCCCGCACGTGTGTGGCGGCATACACGCACGCCCCCAGCACCCCACACAGACCCCGGGGCGCTTGGGCCTGCTCCAGGGCACCTGTCTCCTCAGACAGCTGCAGCCACCCGGCTCCCAGCCGCCGGACGCACAAGAGCGGCTCACTGAGGCCGAGGTGCCCGCGTCCGGGGCTCTCCGCCGGCCCTGCCTCCTCCCCAGGGCTGCTCCCCCAACACAGGGTGGACTTCTCTCCCCTGGTCCCACCTGGTGGCCCGGCTGCTGCCGACCTGGGGAAGGTGGGAGGGCCCCTGGGTCAGGAGGGTGCCGTCCAGGTTGGGTTCCGTGGCACCCGGGGGGCTCCCTGCTGCGTGTGGGGGGAGGGGGAGCCGCCCGCACTTGCCCTCGCGAGCCCCCCCGCCTCCGCTGCCCCGCAGGCCGCCCCCCCGGGGAGGTGGGGGTGCGGGAGGGTCCCGGCTGGGGCAGCGGAGGCCGAGGCGGCCGCGCTCTCCGGTTACAGCCCGCGCGGCGCCGCCGGCTATTTCGGGCGAGCTGGCCGCGCTCCGGGGCGGCTCCGGAGGCCGCGGCGCCCGCCGTCCGCCCCGCGCCCGCGCCCGCGCCCCGCGCCCGCTCACCTGCCACCGGCGACGGCTTGCGCAGCACCAGCCACCTAGTCTTCCACTGCGGGGACAGAGTGAGCGTAAGCGGCCGCCGCGCCCCGCGCCCGCCCCGCGCCCGCCGCGCGCCCCGACCTTCTTGCCGTCCCGCAGCTTGACCTGGCCCTCCACCAGCGCCGCCTCGGTCATCTTCTGTCATGGTTCCCGCGGCGCCCGCCGCGCCTCTCCCCGCCGCCCCGCGGCCGCCCGGCCCAGGGTCACTTTCAAAATAGCTCCGGGCGGGCCGCGCGCAGGGCGGCGGGGGCGGGCCGGCGGGGGCGGGGCGCGGGCGGGGCACCTGCGGCCACCTGCGGCCCCGCCCTCGGGAACCCGAGCCGGGCCGCCCGCGTCGGACGCCGCGCACCCACCGCCCGGATGGGTCCAAAAGCAGAGGACACAACGGGGGCTGCAGGAGACACGTTCACGGGGCGTCTTCCGCCAACCTCGCTTCGCCCTCCTCTGGCACCTGCTCTTCCCACCACCCCAGGGCTGTCACCAGACACCCCTGACAACCCACTGACCCGGGGTGACCGGGGCCCGCCTCCAGCCCCCTCCCCTCTCCCAGGCAGGGTAGTGGATGGGGAGTCCATTTCTGTCCTCCGCAGCGTGGACCTCAGTGCAGGGGGGAGCCCAGGTCTCTCTGTGTGTGGTCTCCCCACACCGACCCTGCTGCTCTGTGGAAGACCCGCCAGGAGCCCCCTTCACAGCAGGACGTGGGGGACTCCGAGCTTCTGCAGTTTTCCTCCTCCTCAACCCTGTAGACCCAGTCCACATGCTCCTGGTTCTTCCGGAGCCCAGGGGGTCTGGGGGTCCCCCCTCCCCGCAGGCCTACACTTTGGACATCTGCCCCCATTTCTAAGGTGGCTTCCAATGCCCATGCCTCCAGGAGCATCCCAGGATGAGGGGACAGCAGCAGAGGGGAGGGGCAGTGCCCTGGGAAAGCAAGGACACACAGAGTGCCCTACTCAGCGTTCCCAGCCTCAAGGGGCTTATGTGCTGGCAGGGAGACGCAGGGAGGAATAAACACGATTTTATTAACTCACAGTCTGTGCAGGCAGGAGGGCTGACGTTTGTGGGGCACGCACGTGAGTCTTCACCCCATCCAGGCCCTTCGGGCTGGGGCCCGCCTCTCACTGAGGAGGATCTAATGTCAGGGCAGCAGGCAGGGGGGTCTCACAGCCAGGACTGACCGTGAGTCTGTTTGCTGCTGATGGGGGAACAGGGGAAGGGGCTGGCAGAGCCCTGGTCGGGAGTCCCCACTCAGCAGCCACCATGCTGGGTGCAGAGGGCCAGGCTCACCCCCTTTGGGCACACCCTCCCCACTGTCCCTGGGGACCTGGCAGGGTGGGTCCCCGGTAGCCCATAGGCTTGGGCCCGGGGTGCTGGCTGGGGCCTAATGCCGAGCAGGGTCACACCAGGCCCCGAGGCAGCTCTGTTTCCCACCCTGTCCCCCGGCTCCCCCACCCCCACATCACCTGTGCAGCCACCAGCCGCCCTGGGTGGAGCAGTTGCCTAGCCACAGAGCCCCATTCATGCCCCCACACATCTCAGGCCCCCAGGGGCCAGTTTGGGACAGCCGGCACGGAGCCGGATGGCGGCTGGGGGCTGTGGCCAGCGACACATCCGCCGCCCCAGGCGCCTGGCACTCGGTCAGCCCTGCAGGGAGGGGCAGTGCCCCGCCGCATTCCCAAGTGCTGGCCGAGACCCAGGCTCCTGCCACGCCTGGCAGCTGCACCTGCTCCCGCAGCGGCCCCGGAAAATGCGGGCTGAGAGCCCCCCGTCCACGTGTCCGCCCGGGCTGCACAGGCTGGAGAGCTTCCGGCCAGCTCCTACTCCCAGACTTTGGGCCTCTCTGCTCCTCGGTTCTTGCTGTGGTCCAAATGTTTGTGTCCCCCCAGATTCATGTGTTGAAGATCAACACCCCCACCCCCGGCTCAATGGAATGGAGTTAGGAGGTCGGGCCTTTGGGACATGATTAGGTCATGAGGGTCTAGCCTCCGTGAGCCAATGACAGATGCTTCGACTTACGATTTTTCAATGTTAGGACAGTGGGAAAGCAACACACGTCCAGTAGAAGCTGTACTTCGGGTTTTGATTTTGGACCTTTTCCCAGGCTAGCGATCTGCGGTGCACAGTCTGTGAGACCGGTGGCCCCTGGCCAGCCGCTCCCGGCCAGCCACCCAGTCACGGGGCGGGGGGGACAATCCGTGTACAGACAGCTGTCTACACCCACAGAACCGTTCCGGTTTTCACTTTCAATGAGCCGCGTGAGATAGTCAACACTGTTATAAAAGAGACTCTGTGCTGACGATTTTGCCCCGCTGTGGGCTGACGTGAGTGTCCTGTGAAGAGAGGCCAGGCTGAGCTAGGACGTTCGCTAGGCTACGTGTATTCAGAGCATTTTGAATGTTTTATTTATTTTTGAGACAGAGAGATACAGAGCATGAGCAGAGAGGGGCAGAGAGAGAGGGAGACACAGAATCGGAAGCTGCTCCAGGCTCCGGGCTGTCAGCACAGAGCCCGACGCGGGGCTCGAACCCATGAACGTGAGATCATGACCTGAGCCGAAGTCAGAGGCTTAACCGACTGAGCCCCCCAAGTGCCCTGATTCAGCGCATTTTGGACTCACAGTATTTCCAGAGTAAGCTCATCGTAAGTTGGGGAAGATCTGTAGTGTCCTCACAGTGTCCTTGTAAGAAGAGACACAAGGAGATGATCCCTCTGCGCTACGTGAGCACACAGCAAGAAGGTGGCCATCCGCAGCCAGGAAGCAGCCCTCGCCGGAACCCGACCCTGCGGGCGCCCTCAGCTCAGACTTCTGGCCTCCAGCACCGTGAGGAACAGCAGCCCAAGGGGACTGAGACCATTGCCCCAGCTGCTCCAGCCACGGTTGCTGGTTGAAACTGACTCTGGCCACTGGAGCAGGAAGGAATTTGCTGGAAGAGTGTCAGGCCTCTAGCAGAGCCCAGGAGAGGCTAGGGAGCCAGCAGGAGCTATGAGAGGCAGGGAGGTAGGGAAGCACAGTTCCTGAGACCTGACGCCCCCCCTCGCCCGGCACCGCCACACAGCTGGACTCGCAGCCACGGGGCGTGGCTGGCCCCTCCCCTAACCCCACGGCCGTTCACGACAGCCGTACCCCTGACTGACCACACGGCCGGGGTGCTGCTGCTGGACATCACAGCCAGGGACACTGCCACTGCCACTGCCACTGCCACTGCCACAGACTTGGGCCATGGGACCTGGCGCCAGACACTGCACCTGCCACTCACCACCCACATGAACTTTAACCATCCCATGACCTCTCTGGTCTCCATTTCCTCTTCTCGCCTCGTATTACGATGATGAGCCCCTACGTGAGACTGTGTGTGTGAGGGTCTTAGAAAACCATCATCGGCGGTGAGCGGGACCAGGGCCGGGCGGCCTCATCTGGGATCTCCAGGTGCTCAGTACTACCTGACGGTGGCAAACACTGTGCCCTGTGTCTACCCGCCCCTTTGTCTTTCAGCGCCCCTCAGTTAGGTGGGGCTGTACGAAGGGGTCCTGGCCAGTGGAGTGTGGGCAGAAGGGATAAGCCCCACTTCCAGGCCCAGCTGAGGGCACCCGGCACTGTCTCCCACACTCTACATTCACCCCACAGTGAGGGGGCGAGTCACAGGCTGAATCGTGTCCCCCAAAACTCTCGGGTTGAAGCCCGAACCCCCCACGTGGCTGTATTTGGAGATACGGTCTTTAAGGAGGCAGTGAAGGTTACATGAGATCATAAGGGTGGGGTCCCAGTCCCACAGGACCGTGGCCTTCCCAGCACAGGGAGAGACAAAGCAACACCCCCGCTCTCAGAGCACACACACAGTGGGAAAGCGGC